>JADBJO010000904.1:207500-222500 GCA_016801955.1 Conus betulinus | reverse complement strand
ACGAAGTTCGGTTAAAACAGATTAAGTAGCTTTCGTGCATTTCTGTTCCGGGCAAACTGACCAACAGACCAAGAGATGCGGGTCGAAATGGAACCTCCTTGGCGGAAATAATGCTAACATTTCTAGTTTATCGACTGCATTAGCCACGTATGGGAAAACATACAGTTCAAAATTTCTTGTCTGCAGCGTGTAATTTACAGTCTTAGATTGTCTCTCCTCTTGATGAATCTAATTTGTAGCCTGCAGCGAAAAACAAAAAGTTAAAAGATTACCTTGGGAAATCAGTGTCGTATTTATTTCATCTACAAATTATAAAGGTAGAATTCATGTGTTAGGAAAGGTCTAATGTGTTTGCTATACTCTCTTTGTCAACTTGTACTAGATCTCAGGCTGTTCCGTTATAGATTCCAAGCCCAACAAAGCAGGTTTCAAACTATTTTTTCCAGGCGATCGCAGCTGTAGTGTGTGTGGTGGGGGGGGTGAAATCGATAATGAGTTCCATATATCACTGCCTTTTTAGCCATCGTGAAAGAGAGTGCATTTGATTTTGTGTTGTGCGCCGCTTCGTGTGTACTTGACAACCCCCCCCCCCCCCCCCAGTCTCCCCCCCCCCCCCCCCCACACCCCCACTCATACACAACTCATACACACACCTCCCTCCTCTCAGCCCTTTTCTCCCGCTTCCATTTCATATATTTCAGTGTACTTTACTTTAATCTCCTCCCCCGCCATTCTTTTTCCATTCCATTTTTACTCTAAGTGTACTTTAAGGCTCCCAACCTCCCGCGCCCGCCGCCCCTTTTCCGCCGCTTTTTTTTTTTTTACTTAGTGTACTTTAAGGCTCCCCCCGCCGCCCATCCACTCAATTTTTTTTTTGTGTAACTGTGTAACTGACGCTGCCGCCCCTCTTCCGCTGCCCATTCTAAGGGCACTTTTAATAACCCCCCGCCGCCCCTTGCAATTTCATGATGTAGTTTAGCGTGGTGTTTACAAGTGCTTTAACGTCTGCTGTCACACTAAAACGACAAACATCATATTCATTATCTCATCTCAGCGCAGGGGAAAATCGGAAGGGCAGACAGGACAGTGCAGACCTTGGCCAAACTCGAACGCCTCATGGATCCGTCCACTGAGCCAGTCCGTGAGTGATGAGAGTATTGAAACTCGTGTGTAGGGGCCGTTACGGTGCAGTGGCTAGCGTCGCGGATTCCCGGCAAGGAAGTCGTAGGTTCGGTTCTCACCAGACCAATTCATTCGTGAGATCTTTCGTTCCCCACGGTCTCTTACCCAGAGTTAGGTTTGCTGTGGGCTCAGTTGGAAGGGGAATCACTCAGTCGAGTTTCATCCGCTTAGTGGATGCGTCTCTGAGAATGTTGCTCCAACTTCCCGACCAACACTGCAGGTACCTAACTTCTGGTCCAGGTTGACCCCGAGAAAGTAAGAACAGCAATATCAGGTCGTCCCAGACCGGAATGGAGTTCGTGTAGAGGTCGTCAGTGATGTTGGCGACATAATGGGGTTTGTCGAAGGATGCACGTGCTGGCTCACTACGGAGGAGAACACTCACTCGCGCTAGTTTCGCAATTAAGCGGTTACTGTTGTCAGTAGGGTGGTTGATAGGTGGTGTTCGTTGTACTTTGGGTCAGAACGGGCACCACAGAACACACCATTATGTGACTCTGCTGCAGATCAGTGTCTCCTCTGGTGGACTGCCTCATGGAGACTTGACATCGACTGCTCCTTGTGGATTGCCAGTGCCAGGGCTGCGCCTAGAATGAGCATTGATGTGGCTGTGGGCGGGGAGCCGGAGTGAGCGATAATATCACTGAAGTGGCGTAGACGATAACACACACACACACACACACACACACACACACACACACACACACACACACACACACACACACACACGCAAACCCTTGAGCGGATTCTCAAAAAGGTACTTAACGAACTGTTCTTTTCAATGACATCATGTTTGATTCAGTCAGCTTTCAGTTCAGTGCATTACACTGAATGATGGTATATCAAAATGACGTCGACCGATTTACATCACTGGTTATTGGAATACAGATTTTTACACATTTCTTGCAGGGCTCATGTAAACTTCCAGACAAAACGTTCAACGATTTTAAGGATTAGGACTTTTGATAGGAAACTCAAGGACGGTAATACAGAAAATGTAAATGTTGACGCGTACTTTGCTTCATATAGTCACTTCAGCAGGATCTGGTTAATAGCAAGCTTTTAGGGAAGCAAACACTTTCGGCAGATGCCAAATCAACTCCAATCTCTCTCTCTCTCTCTCTCTCTCTCTCTCTCTCTCTCTCTCTCTCTCTCTCTCTCTCTCTCTCTCTCTCTCTCTCTCCTCACACACACACACACACACACACACACACACACACACACACACACACACACACACACACACACACACACACACACACACACACACACACACACACACACACACACATATATATATATATATATATATACTATGTATATATATATCCATCCACACACACACACACACACGCACACGTATATATATATATATATATATATATATATATATATATATATATATATATATATATATATATATATATATATATGTGTGTGTGTGTGTGTGTGTGTGTGTGTGTGTGTGTGTGTGTGGATGGATAGATAGATATAGAGATTGTCAGTTATCAGTATGACTTTGTGATTTTCTCATTAACATATAACTTGCTCCATCAACATATAATTTTTTCAAGCCCCTTTCTAAGGCTATGTGGTATATATGAGCATTAAAGTATAAATCTTCAAGGACTTTTTTTGTCCCTGAAAATGGGTCCTCGAAACTGCAGGACTGTTAAGGATTTCCAAGGACATGAATGAACCCTGTTCGCGTGAAGCAGGTCAAAAAACAGATGATAACAGAACGAGCTGAACGAGCCAAGATCGCCGTTTGATACAGATCCTCCTAAGAATTTGAAGAGTTCGGCTGGGGGCTTCGTTTTATCGTATCTCTAAATTTCGCGAAAATTCGGTATGGTAGTTCTTGTGAAATATTGTACTATGATTAGCAAACAAACAAGCAGACGCGGACGAAAAAAAAATACCGGTTTGTTGGAAATCGTAAACAAACAAACAAAACAAAAGAATCTTCCAAACCTAAGCCGATAATGAAATGGTGTGGGCTTACGTCTGCATGGACTAAGTGAACTAGGACGCGCATCTATTTCCGCGACAGTAAGGCAGCCTGAAATAGCTGGCGGGAGGATAGGATGATTGATGGCCGGGGTGACACATTCCTCTGTGTTTGTGAATGAATCAATGAAACAGCTTCTTTACTCTTTGCTGGTTAGCCAGCCACAGTTGAAAGTTTCATGTGCGCGGAACGTGTGGGATTAAGCATGATAATAAACGTATTGGATATCTTGGGACATAAAACAAACAGGTAGCTCACTTCCACCTGGCATTTTGCGAATTATATGTTTAAACCCAACTGTAACGAAAGAATGGCATCTCTCTCTCTCTCTCTCTCTCTCTCTCTCTCTCTCTCTCTCTCTCTCTCTCTCTCTCCACACACACACACACACACACACACACACACACACACACACACACACACACACACACACACACACACACACACAACTGTTACAACTGTTCTTTCTCTCCACACGTACAAACATGCTTTTTATTGTGAGACCCATGCACATACGCATATATACGTATGATGTACATCCATATATGTGTGCCCTTTTTCTTTATTTTTTCGTTTTTCATTCTTTCTTAATGATGTATTTCCATGAATGTGTACACCCATTTCTTTATTTCTTTAGTTTCCTCCTTTTTTGAGACTTAGATAGTTTTCGTCTTGAAGAAAAGAAAACGATGCACACATCTTTGAAAATATATGATACGCGTAAACTCTTACCTTCATGGGTCTGGCAGTAATAACTGTGTATATGAGAGAGAGAGAGAGAGAGAGAGAGAGAGAGAGAGAGAGAGAGAGAGAGAGAGAGAGAGAGAGAGAGGGGTGGGGTGACTTTTTTCCCTTCACATACGTACACGTTGTAGTTCCGTAAGGATGGGTTAGAAGAATAGGGTAAAGCCTAAGATCTCTCAGTCCTTAACTGAACATTTTTCTCTCTCTCTCTCTCTCTCTCTCTCTCTCTCTGTCTCTCTCTCTCTCTCTCTCTCTCTCTCTCTCTCTCTCTCTCTCTCTCTGTGCCTCCCCCCTCTCTCTCTCTCTCTCTCTCTCTCTCTCTCTCTGTCACTCTCTTTCTGTCACTCTGTTTTTGTCTGTCTGTCTGTCTGTCTGTCTGTCTGTCTCTCTCTCTCTCTCTGTCTCTTTCCATCTCTCTTCTTCCCACCTCACTTTATCCCCACCTCGCTTTCCCCTGTTCTTTCCTCCGCTGTCTATCTCTTCATTACCCCCCCCTGCCCCCAGTCTGTGTTTCTTCTGCCCCTCTCACTAGGCTGGCTGTCATAATTACTGTCTGTGGCAGTTGAGAACCCCAGTCCCAGAGGCAAATGTATGTTGACCTCCGTGCTCGTTGTCAGTCATCAATGCGATGTATATTATGATGATCCTGTACTATGTTGAAAACTGAATGTGCATATCCAGGTAAAAGTGACTGGGTTCAGAGGACTTTACAAACAAAATTTGTGTAAAATACTGAGAAAGTGGCGTACTTTTTTTTTTTTTTTTTTTTTGAAAACCTTTGTATTCAAGAACATAAAAATTGGGAGCCAAGCAAAGAGGGTGATTGTCTCCGGTGTAAATTGACATATTTTGTGGAGATGTCTTGTAATGGAGGCTGTTCAATGAACTACGTCTGTTGAATCCCCGTGAGAATTCTCTCTCTGCCAGAAACCTTGCGGTGCAAATGCATTCACATCGATCACCCTACAATAGCCATTTGCAGGACATTTTGCAAGAGGACAGTTAAAATTCCATAGAGGGTCTGAGCTGGGGGGGGGGGGGGGGGGGGGGGGGGAGTTGACTACTGGAGTCATGTGGTAACGGTTTAGTCACTAGCTTCTCTGGAAATACTTTTGTCTTCAGTGAAAAAACGAACACTTTGTCTTTTGGAATCGGCATTTACAAAATAGATCAGTGCCTTTTGACAGCGGGAAGGGGGGGGGGGTGGGGGTGGTGGAGGGGGAGAAGTTGGGAAGTAGTGGTGCAAATAAGCAAAGCTTGTGGACTGTCTGTGTCCCAGGATCATTTGTCAGAAGGAAAGATTTAGGATGAAACAGTGTGCAGCAGGTAACAAGGGCATGGGACATCAAACAGATTGTGTGTACACACCGAAAATATACAGGTATCAGGCAGTTTCAGAGTGAGGCAAAACGTGCCCCAGAAGTTGGATTGTCCAGTGAGTCTTTTTGGGTGGGGTCTCGGCTGACAGCTGTTGCATGCAGCAATGCGAGTGTGTGAAAACAGGGTCTTTCTACGGTACCTGGTGAGAAGAAATGCATAGCGCTTTGTGCTCAGTCTTTAGCCGTGCACTCGTACTCGACAGTTGCTTTCTGCTCGTCGTGGTAGAGGTTCTAAAACTATCCTTCTTCTCTGTTTTGGAGATGTAACGAGACGGGGATGCCTAGAGCTGACTTCCCCCTTGTTTGGGAGACACTGCGAGACGGCAACACCTAGAGCTGACTTCCCCTTTGTTTGGGAGACACTGCGAGACGGGAACACCTAGAGCTGACTTCTTCTTTGTTTGGGAGACACTACAAGGCGGGGACACCTAGAGCTGACTTCTTCTTTGTTTGAGAGACACTACGAGACGGGGACACCTGTAGCTGACTTCCTGTCTGTTTTGGAGACACTACGAGACGGGGACACCTAGAGCTGACGCTGACATGTCAGTTTGACTGATTGTGTAAATCAGGTGGCTGGGCATGAGAGAGTGGAGGCGGGAGACACATGCAGGCACTGGTGAACGAAAATGGGCTGCAAAGGATTTTGACTGTTACTGACCACTGATTACTTGGGCAGTTTATATATTTAACGCAACGCATAACACGTTGTAGGACTCATAACGTGAGGAAAAAAAAAAACCCCAGTGTGTGTGTGTGTGTGTGTGTGTGTGTGTGTGTGTGTGTGTGTGTGGAGGGGGGAGTGTTATCTCTGCTAATGGAAAAACCACCATGCGATCGATTGACAGAGAGGTGTGTGAAGTGGTCGTCAACTGCGTGGCATGCCTGCTGATACATACAAAACTCTCATCAAGCCACACTCTAGTCTTTAAATGTAAGAATGAAGGTTTTGTAGGACAAGCTGACACATGCGAGCACGTTTTATCAGTGTGTCGTGCGCTTGCGATTGTAGACACAGAGTGTATTCCAAATAATCACATGAGCAGCAATAAGATTATAAAACTTAACGCAAAACAATATGGAGATTGTGTTCATTTTTATGTAATCAGCGTTTTGATTGATTCAAGCAGCGCACGATGTCCGGACAAAACAAGAACCAAGAACTTCATAATGACAGTAATACCGCTTACCCCCACGTCCACTCTCCCTTCCCTGTCCATCCCCCAAACCAAAAAAAAAAATGTCTTATCATGATCGCTTAAAAAAAAAAAAATCCGGTGCACATCACTCTGTCACATTTCAGTCTGCTGCTTTAGCAAAAGAACACACGTGTTTCTGCAAGACAGCTGCAAGTGCTGCCGACAACAGAGGCAGAAAGCATGTGTACTATTTGTAATGCGCCAGCAATGAAAGACATTGCCCGAATACGAGCTGTCAGTCAATGCGTGCACTCGGCGTATCTGAGACGGAAACAACTTCGAGCCACAGATGAGTCGAGATAATCTCACGCTGAAGTGCACCAGCGTCACGTGGAAATTCCGTCTGTCAGTCATCCCACCCCACCACCTCTCTCAAACAAGCACTTTATCATGAATAAAACAGTACCAGCATTGTCATCAATGAAAACAGTAGGTTCAGTGAAAACAGTATACGCGGTGTCATCAATCAAAGTTTGGCCTGAAAAATGAAAACACTAAGTACAGAATCATCCACGAAAATAGATTATGCACTTCATCTGTATATTCAGCGATTGCCAGTGCGGCAAGGCTGGCACAGGGAAATGGGTCAAACAAAACTGGTAACCTGATCATATCAATCAGCATGTCGAGTGCTTCATACACAACGGTCTATATTCCTCATCGCCGATATTTGGGCAATTGATTAGGTACAACAGTACCGCTGGTCAGTATTTTTATCATTGGAATCAGCAAAATACCGGTAATCAAGCGCGAACCCAGACAGTTGATGCGTCATCGATGAAAAGAGTTCATACAGTATCACAAAGAAAACTGCATACAGTGTCATAATGATGACAGTACATGCAATATCATCAGTGAAATCAATACATGCACTATCATCAATGAAGACAGCACATGAAGTGTCATCAATGAAAACAATACATGCAGTGTCATTAATGTGAGCAGTGCGTGCAATATCAGAGTGGATTGTGTTGAATCGACGGGGTTCGGTCGTTAGCCCACCTTCCTCATTTCTGGGTCGGAGGTCATGTTGATCACACAAAAGAGAACCATGACGTTCAGCAATCTTCTGCACACATTTAACTCGTCTTTGATATATGTAGCTGTAGTGTCATTCTCTTTTTTAGGAGCTGCGTGCGGGTCAGTTTTTAGTGCAGTCACATTTGCATCCAAAGTCGCATGTCAAAAATAAACTAACCTTCAACTCTGCTGTATTTATATTTCCGTATGTAACGGCATGATAACATTCCAATTCCTAGTTGTACTTTAGTATGAATCTAAGGAGAAAGATCTGAGATTGTCATTTCTTCGGTTCTAATCAGCGTAACCATTAAGCATCTATAGTCGTGTTTCAGGAACCAGGATGGAAAGACACATAAAAACAAGCGCGAAGCAATGCTGATTGAATACACAATGCAAAATGAACAAGTGGAATTTGGACAGACATGTCTTTTTCAGACATCACAAATGACAGACCTAAAATAATATACAAAATAATACTCCCTGTAAGGCTGTCAGAAGGCTGTCCTGAAGACTGTCACAAGCAGCCCCAGAGGCCTGTCAGCAGGACTGAACAGAGGGCAGTCAGCAGGACTGAACAGAGGGCAGTCAGCAGGACTGAACAGAGGGCAGTCAGCAGGACTGAACAGAGGGCAGTCAGCAGGACTGAACCGAAGGCAGTCACCAGACTCTTCAGAAGACGGTCATTAGGACTTTTCAGAAGGCTGTCATAAGGACTCTTCAGAAGGCGGTCATTAGGACTCTTCAGAAGGCGGTCATTAGGACTGCCCAGAAGGCGGTCATTAGGACTGCCCAAAAGGCGGTCATTAGGACTGCCCAGAAGGTGGTCATTAGGACTCTTCAGAAGGCGGTCATTAGGACTCTTCAGAAGGCGGTCATTAGGACTGCCCAGAAGGCGGTCATAGGACTGCCCAGAAGGCGGCCATTAGGACTGCCCAGAAGGTGGTCATTAGGACTCTTCAGAAGGCGGTCATTAAGACTGCCGAGGAGGTTGTCATTAGGACTCCCCGGAAGACTGTCATCAGGGATTCCCAGACGGCTGTGCTATTAGAACTACCCTGAAGGTTGTCATCGGGAATTCCCAGACGGCTGTGTTATTAGAACTACCCTGAAGGTTGTCATCTGGAATTTCCAGACGGCTGTGTTATTAGAACTACCCTGAAGGTTGTCATCAGGAATTCCCAGACGGCTGTGTTATTAGAACTACCCTGAAGGTTGTCATCAAGACTGCCCGGAAGGCTCAGTAGGACTTCTCCAGAAATCCAAGTCTTCTGGAGATAATTTTAAAATCAGAGTCACTTTACCACCTATCCGGAGCTGACTTTTGTCCTCTGATTTGGGACCTATCATCGGACCAAGCTGACTGTGTGTGTCTACCATTAGAATGAAATAGAGGTACACCACCTTGAATTATATACTATCTTGTCAGACAAGTGCCCAGAAAACAAAATCGAACAGCCTCGCTCCAAAAGCAGCAGGTGACGGGTGAAAAAGCGAAATGAGAAGCAATGCTGTGAAGAAATATGTCGCATATGTTAAGAAACACTATTAAGTTTCATACTTATTACCAGTAAATCTGACAACTGGGGCGTAAGGGCAATGGCGTGTTTACCAATACAGGCACTTGGGACATTTTTAGACTGGTATCAAGGGCAATGGAAGGTAGTGTCGCACTCACCCAGACACCCACTTGAATGTTTTATTTGACGTCTGGCCCTTTTTTTCCATTATTAGGTCGATGGAGGCAGGGCGGTCAGCTGGATATTCACACTAACACAGACATGAGAGCTTCAAGTTTGTATCTTCATTCAAAACGACAAGCTTTGAACAGTTAACCAAACAGCCTCGTGCTAGAGGCATATATTCAGTATGAGATGGAAGCATATATTCAGTATGAGATGGAAGCATATATTCAGTATGAGAGTTTCAACATACACGCACGTCACATTCCTTATGTGTCACTTGCCTCCGCCCAGGAACTTATATTTCACCCTCTTCTGCTTGTTTGTTTGTCTTGTCAGGAAGATTGCACGAAAACTGGGGAACCGATTGTAACGAAAGTTGTGGAGAGATGAAATTTTGATTTGAACAGGGATAAAAGGCGGATCCAAATCTTCCACTGAACTTGAGCAATGTCAAGTTAATGTTTACGACCCAGCTGTTTGTGTACTAACGTTTTTTTTACGCACTGTTAAACTTTTTAGTATATAAACGTTTACATTTTGTATATATCAATATCATAATACTTTTAAAAAAAATACAGGGAAGTAGCTCTTTCAGTCTGCACTCACAAGGGTTTCTCCACACCCAAAAAATAATTTTGTGTGGAGGAGATCTGCGCCCTTCTTAGTGCTATTTAGCTTATAATAAATTGTTTCTGTTTATTAAAAGACGTAAATCGGCTGGGTGGATGAATTGATCCTAATATCAAACCGAAAGAATACATGATAATATCATTTATTTTGTCCAATGACACATAAGACAAGCCACGTTAATAAACCTTCACGATACATGTGTGTCTTTTTCACGTTGAACGCATGCATACAGTAACTGGTTACAATTTTGGTTTAAAATTTTATTTTTAGTTGTACAAAATGACGTGATTTGCTATTTCGTTTCAGCATTTTGTTTGTACATAGTTCCGTTTATGAGCCTGGTGCGGCTTCGTAACTGGCCCGGGCTATTAACAACGTGACTTAATTTGCATACTATGAGAGATAGGTACTGGGACGGACAGTAGAAAGAGGAATAACACTTGACTTCTCCGTATTTCTCCCCCTTTCCAACCCACCCCTCCCCTGCCACTCGAGCTTCACATTCTTATCCACCCCACGTCCACTCTTTCCTCCTCACGACTACAGACTATTAGACCTTTTCCAGAAGAAAAAAAGCTCAGGTGGAGATAACATCTATCTTTCCATTGCAAACAGTTGCACTTTCTCGGTTTATTGGTCAAGTAAATAAATCGAGAGAGTCAAATATATCATTTGAAGCGCATGCCAAAACAACGTTAGGGATATCGACAGTCTGCATTACAGGTGTACCGTTTCATACCCGTGTTTTGACACTTTCTGTCTCTGAACTGCTAAGATGACTAATCGGGCAAAATTGCTGTGGGCATGGCTACCAGCGGCATCTGTCCCATCAAAACAGCGAAGACACTCTCGCTTAACGCGAGATTTAGCACAGATTACCTCCCTTTTAGATTTTCAAATATCATCAATCGCTGACATTTGGGGAAGAAGTGAAATGTACGATGTATTCATCCAGTTTTTGTAAAGATCTGTCATGATTGACACAAGTTAGAATGTATACTTTGGTGCTTTAAAGCAGTTTTCCTCGTTTAACTCATGATAAATGCGTATAGACTTATGATTACTGATAAACCAACACAAACTTCACTCATGTAAACTTGACAGACTGTGGTAGGCTAAAGCTGACGTTGAAGTTTACTATGGACACACACGCACACTCACACACACACACACACACACACACACACACACACACACCACACACACACACACACACACACACCTTCTTCTTCTCCCTAACTCCAAGGGTGTCACTGGGCACCACACTGAAGATCAGTTCACCAGGTTCTTTCAGTTCTGCCGGCTGTGTGCGAAGGTTTGGGTTTCTGCAGTTATTGTCCCTGTCCACTCTGCAATGTTGTCAGTCCAGTGTTTCGTTTTCTGTCTGTTTCCCCCCGTCCGTCTCCCTTCTTCAGAGGTTCCCTGGAGGATTGTTTCATATCATGGAATCTCGTTACATGGCCATACCAGCGTAGTTTTCTTTCCATGACTAATATCAGCAGAACTTCACTTGGTCATATGTCCTGCCTGATGGTTTTGACGCACATGTTGGTCGATAACGCGATCTGTGTGTTTCATGTTTGGTATCTCGCGGTAACTTGTCATTTCCGTGGCTTAGTTTTGTCCAAACAGATCTACTGTGAGGGTCCATGTCTCGCATGTTCAGGAAGGTGGAATGTACTCGTGCACGCAGAATCTTCATTTTTCTGGGAGATGTTGGTGTCCCTTCCGTTCAGGTTTCAATCTGGACTATGCTGTGGTTGTCTTTGCTGCCCTCCAGCGGGTGTCTGGTTCGGACTCCTCATTGCTAATGATGCGTGTCAGGTCAGTACATTGCTGAACAGTTTCCAGCTTCTGATCATGGACAGTTTTGTCAACATTGATGGTAATTCTGTAGCTGGCCATCAACTTGGTCCTCTCGACGTTGATTACTACGCCAAATCTTGACATGCTGACATGATCTTTAGAGCATCTGTTATGATGCATTCCAGAAATATGTTGAAAAATGAAGATAGACGGCAGCCTTATCGAATTCCATCTGAAGCACTGAACCATTCTCCAAAAAGTGTGAGCACTGCAATATTCGCTTTGGAGAACACTTCCTGGGTGGTGTTCATATGCTTCTGCCCGATGTTAGATGTTTTTCACCGTAGACGATAATGCCTCCTGCCAGACTTTGTCGTGCGCACCGTCTTGAAGTCTATGAAGAGATGGTAAAATTTCTTCTGGTGCTGAAGACGTGTTTAAAGGGTACGGAAGTTAAAGGTCTGTTGAATGGTGTGGGTCATTCCCAAATGTGCCAGATTTTGCGCGCGCGCACGCGCAAGCGTGTATATGTGTGTATGTGCGTGCATGTGTGCATGTGTGTGTATGTGTGTGTGCGCGCGTGTGTGTGTGCGTGCGCGCGCGCGCATGTGTGCACACCCACACACACACACACATACACACACGACAGACAAACACACACACGAACGCACACACACACCACACACACACACACACACACACACACACACACACACGCGCGCGCGCGCGCGCGCGCGCACTCTCACAAATACACACACACACACACACACACACACACACACACACACACACACACACACACACACACACACAGTGTGTGTGTGTGTGTGTGTGTGTGTGTGTGTGTGTGTGTGTGTGTGTGTGTAGAATGAAATAAATACCGTATTTATGCTATGCATGACAGATGAAAGACAGAGAAAGGGAGTGGGGCGGTGGGGGTGTTTCGTTAGAGAGGATGGGTGGGTACGCTTGCGTAGGCACTCAAAAAAGAACACGTAGGCGTTTTTGAATTTAAGCTGTGATCACTATCAAGGACTGTACGTGTGTGTCTGTGTGTCTGTGTATGTGTCTGTATGTCTCTCTGTGTGTACGTGAGAGAGAGAGACACACACAGAGAGAGACAAACAGACAGACAGAGAGAGGCAGAGAGAGACAGAGAGAATGTATTTGTGTTTGCACGCGCGCTTGCTTGTGTGTGTAAAGGGGAAAGGAAGGAGTGCGGGCAGGGATAGCGACGGTGTTTTTGTCTAAGTGGCTTCAGTTTTAGCGAGGCTCAGTTGACGTCAACGCCCAGCAATTTAGGGTCCATTTAAAAATTTTCCAAATGCGTCTGATGTCTTCCCGTTTCTCCGCATGCTTGGTTTGACGTTCATTCATAAGATTCCGAGGTAATGTGTGACCTGAAAGAAGCCATGTGCATGAAGCTGGCGAGTATAAACAGACCAAGCGACTCTCAGATCATTAGAAAACAGGCAGTCGAAAGAGTTGCATTAAACGCTTTCTAAATTCAAATTACCATTTCAGCCAATTATTCGTAACTCTCTCTCTCTCTCTCTCTCTCTCTCTCTCTCTCTCTCTCTCTCTCTCTCTCTCTCTCTCTCTTCTTGAGAGCCAAATCACCTGAGTATAAGGCATCGCCAAAGGATGCCTGTAAATATTAAAGAAAAGTGTATGATAGATTGAAATGTGAGATAAAGAGGGGGTTGATGAAAGTAGAATCAGAAAGCTTAACGAATCAATCAGTGACCCGAAACTTTTCTCGTTAACAATAAGAGCTATCAAAGGTTATGATTTTCAGTCAGATGAGCCGTTAGCAATGGTATGATAATTTGATCAGTGTCCTCGGTAGCTTCGAAAGTTCGTCAATACTTGACGTTGTTGAACAGGATGTGTTACAGAAAGAGGAAAACGAAGCGATATCTTGTGGCGATACAATCACTAAGTAAAAGTCGTTAATGGCATTAAACATCTTCCAAGCAGACAAAATCCTTTTTCAGGCAAAATTGTTGATAATATGTTCACAAACACGGCTATAGTGGATTCTTTTATTGAATGATTTAACACTATGTTTGACGATCGAATATTTCTGCGAGAATGGTATAAGTCAATAATAGTACCAGTTCATTGAAAAGGAAACACAAATTACTGAGACAATTATACGGAAGTATCTTTAACAAACGTTATCAATGAAATATACGCAAATGTTTTATACAAAAGGTTAACTAAATGGAGAGAAAATAAAGAAACAAAGATAGAACGACAAGCAGGTTTTCGGAAAGACTTTATAGCATAAAACTCACATTACATTATAGGCATTCAGTCAGAAACACCCACTTAAAAACGCCAAATCATTTGTCGCCTTTTTCATTTAAGAAAGCGTTCGACTCAACGAATAAAGCATCTTTTAAAATATTGTAGGAAAAGACAGCATTAAGGGGAAAATGTATAAGGTTATCAGATAAGTACACGGTTCAGTCCTGTTTTACGTGAAAAAGATGAATACTCACATTATTTCAGTTGTCCTCGTATTAAGCACCTAGCTTTTATCATTTTGTGTACACGAACAAGCAATAGAATTAGTAATTGAAATCAGCAAAAGGGACAGGCACAGCATTCGTATGGTTGCAGGTACAACTGAAATCTTTGTAGAGGATATAATTTTGTGCTTTCTTACTCGATTGCTGGTATTCGAAACCAGTTCACTACTCTAAAAGAGAAGCAGACCGATTGCATTTAACTAAAATATTGGCAAAATAGGCATTGTAGTTTTTAGAATAGAAAGTCATTTGTCTGAGTACGGAAAATGGTGGCACGATAACACGGGATTAAGAGTGATAAATGATTGTAAATGTTTCGGAGTGAAGGTAACTCTGTTTAGAAATCAATGTGGCCTGTTTTATGGCGCCTGTTGTAAAAAGTCACAATCTGCCACCTCAGTGGCATTGCACCCATACCGCTCATTCCGATCTTCCCGTCCACAGTCACAGCCCGGTCCATCCTGCCGCAGCCCCGGCACCGGCGATCCACAGGAAGCATTCAGTGTCAAGTCATCAAGAGGCAACCCACCGGAGGAGACACTGCACTGCTGCCGAGTCACTTCGGTGGTGTACAGTGGTGCCTGCTTTGAACCAACATACGCTGACAGCACCTACTAAGCCCCTTACTGACGGCAATAATTTCATAGTCGTGGATCCGGCGTTAGTGAGCTCTTCCTCCAGAGGACGCCACCATGCAGTCCAACGATAGCTGCCATGCATCTGCCGATACCGGAGACCCCATCTGAATCAAATCAAGGCCGTAGACGCAGAGAGGACATCGAAACTGAGGTCACCATGAAAGCAGCG
>JADBJO010000904.1:192500-200000 GCA_016801955.1 Conus betulinus | reverse complement strand
TTGCTATCTGAGCTGCCCAGGGGACCCAGGACCTGATATGTAGGACCGTACACCACCTTTAAGGCTCTGCAGAACCCTCGGAGGTCAATGGCGTCTGCGCACAGCTGAATTTTCTCTGCGAGATTGATCTCTCGTTTCAACTTCAAGCCTCGACTGTAGACCTGCCTGGACGTCAGCTTTCATTTTAGCTGACTGGAATCTGTCCATCTTGAGCTTTTTCCTGGGGGCCCCTCTTGTCTTTACTTTGGGTATGAAGTGGAACTTGACAAAGCAATGGCCAGTGTGGCATTCTGCACTGGACATTACTTTGGTGTGCAAGACGTCTGTCAGGTCACGCTGGTGCACTAGTACATAATCAGTAAGTTGCCAGTGCTTGGACCAAGGATGCACCCAGGTTGATTTCATACTGTCTTTCTGCTTGAAGATGGTGTTTGTAATGACGAGTAGTTGCTCCACGCAGAACTACCGGAGCACGTACCCATTGTCGTTGCAGTCTCCAACGCTGTGTTTCCCGAGTACGTACTCCTTTCCAGGCTTCGGGATATAGGCCCACTCTGAAGTCGCAAGGATTTTAACCTTGTCGTCTGTAGGGGTCCTTTGTAGGAGACTGCGTGGATCAGAATGGAAATTGTCCTTTTCTGCAGGATCTCCTTGGAAGAGTCTGGGAGTGCACACTGAAGAGCATGACACCTTGCTGGTTTCTCAGAGATGACGCGGTCGGAATGACCTGTTGGCAGGCTGTCAAACTTGGAAGCAGTGGAGTTCCTGGCCATGAAGCCGACGCCCTGAGAGGCGTCTGTCTCTTTGATGCTGGTTTGCCTGACCAGAAGACGGTGTATCCGGCACTGTGTTCTCGGAGGCTACCTTCCTCTGGGAAGCGGATGTCGCTTGTGACTCCATACCCCTCCTCCACACTGCTGCTACGATCCAGTCATTCGACAAAGAGAGAGAGAGAGAGAGACAGACAGACAGACAGACAGACAGACAGACAGAGAGAGACAGAGAAATAGAGAGAGAGAGAGAGAGAGAGAGAGAGAGAGAGAGAGAGAGAGAGAGAGAGAGAGAGAGAGAGAGACCCCTCACCTTTAATCTACCCACCGTGACTTTTGTGTTCCACTTTCCTTTACGTGAATAACAGCCTTATCAGGTAGCAATCGCAGAGAAATTGACGGAATTGGGCAAACTATGTTGCCTGACGCACATGTTGATACATATAATAAAAGAGACGGAAGAGAAGATGATGATTAAATCACTTCGCCTCCGATTCACCTTCATTTCGTTTTTAGGTCCATTTTATATTAAATACAAAGAAGATAATGTTGTCTTAAAGGGCTTGAGGTCAGAAGAGAAAATTCTGATTATGTGCCACATAATTAGTAATGTTACCTGACTGATGCACGAAAGGGTCGGAATTCTTGCTGTTTGTTTACACGGCCTAACAGCTATGTTGCAGCTGATAGGAATTAGCCACGCACACAGCGGTTTGGCTGTTTGGGCCAGGTGTAACATGTCTGATTTCCTGTTTCTGTTATTCTGTCCAGTCGCAAGACAAAGTTTACAGAATTCGGTATATCCAATAGCCCAGTACCATCTCTTTCTCTCTCTCTCTCTCTCTCTCTCTCTCTCTCTCTCTCTCTCTCTCTCTCCTCTCTCTCTCTCTCTCCCCGCGCGCGCGCGCGCGCGCGTGTGTGTGTGTGTGTGTGTGTGTGTGTGTGCGCGTGCGCGCGAAAAATGAACGAGACAGACAAAACGAAATTAGAATCAATGTTAAAAACAAGCTAGCCGTTGATTTACTTTCATTCTGTTTGAAATCTCAATCAGTTTATGATAATGATAGCCCAGCATCCGGGGAGGGGGGGGGGGGGGGGGGGGGGGGGGGGGGGGGAGAGAGATATCAGGGCTGAGTTGTAAACAAAGTGAATGTCGTGGATAGGAGGTCCGAAAGGAAATCGTTTCTCATCATGCGCCGCCATGATTGTTTTCTTCCTGTACCATAAAGAATAACGTCCTGTAGTGGGTGCACACAAAATGATCGACGTTCTCTTCATCAGTGATACTGACATTGCAGGTCATATATAGCCTGTTATGCAGATACGTGTCCTCACACAAACCCACAAATTACACACACACACACACACACACACACACACACACACACACACACACACACACACACACACACACACACACATGCATACGCACACGCACTTCTGCACACGCACACACACGCGCACATACATGCAGGCACACACACACACACACACACACACACACACACACACACACACACACACACACACACAAACGCGCATGCATACATGCGCCCACGCAGATACATGGGCGCATGCCCACACATCATACACACACACGTGTACATCCACTACACACACACACACACACACACACACACACACACACACAAGAAAAAATGGTGGGTAGGCACTCAATGTCTGATCAGCGCGTAGGGCTAATGCGTAGGTCAGACATCCGCTGAGTCGTAGCCACGAGACCCTTTTCTTCTATTGTCTCATCTTTGTTGTTAATTCATTTATCCATCAGCTTCAAATCATGCGCAGTGTGGTCTCAAAACTTAGCGGATGTGGTGTAGCGTATATGAACTAGTCCGCACGCAGTGACGCCTCCTTAATGGAACCGAAACTGAAATTGAATTGCAGGCCCAGAAATTTCTCTCATTTAATCGTTCTTCCGATTGTTTGGTCCGAGTGTTGACGATGGAAAAAAGTAAACAGTAAACAAGTGGGGTAGTTTTTTGCTCCCATAAGGAAACCTAACACAGAGTAACTTTTATTCAAGACTGGCACAGCCTTTTAAACTTGAATAAAGTCAGACAAATACAAAGGCGAACAATCTAATAGTGGGGGGAAAACAAGCGCAGGCCAACAACTAAATTGTCTTTATAGTAATGACTTGGCAAAACGCGTTTACTGTTTATTGTTTACTGTTCCCTGCCTCATTTCATTTCCAATTTCGCTGGAAAAAGAGTATGAATTGTTTGGAGCAGTTGAAAAAAGAGCGCACTCGCTATAATAAGCACCCGATTAAAAGTGCTCATTTGCCATGTGAAAAAGAGCGCGTTCCTTTCACCAAAGGGTGCAAAAATGTTTATGTTATTTTTGTGCTAGTAAGCGTGCACGGCTGAAGCTGTGTGTACCCTGTAAACAGTGAGAGTAAGGTTAATGAGATTGTCGCTCATGTATACATATACTGCATGTGTGTGTGTGTGTGTGTGTGTGTGTGTGTGTGTGTGTGTGTGTGTGTGTGTGTGTGTATGCGTGTGTGTGTGTGTGTGTGTGTGTGTGCGAGCACGAGAGAGAATGGAAAGAACCCTCTCTCTCTCTCTCTCTCTCTCTCTCTCTCTCTCTCTCTCCATTTATATATGTATGTTTTCATGTGTCAGATCAGCCGATTCGCAGAATTCTACAAACTTGCCCGGCTCTGTACCATTTGCAATCCAATTCCCATGTTGATGAAATTAGTCCAAGGGACGTGACCTCAGCGGCACATGTTGATCGTCAGTATGGCTTGTCATATCACAGGATCAGGCATGTGGGGAATGTAAGCACATAAAAAGCAAAACAAAAACAAAACAAAGAATAAAAAAAAAAGAAAGAAAAAAAAAAAAGGGGAAAAAAAACCATAAACAGGAAAAAGAAAAGAAAACAAATTTGAGGCTGACACAGCAGGATTGCCTCTACCAACATCTGGATCCACACGCGCGCGTGTGCACGTACACACACTCACACACACACACACACACACACACACACACAACACACACACACACACATATAATATATATATATATATATTATATGTATATATATATGTTAGCCTATTTTAGCAAAGGTTGCAGCAATGTTCATCTCTAAGCGGGACCACTTTGCCATAAGACCAGAGCAGCATGTTTTCGTACAGGTTTAAGACGTTGTTTGTAACATAGCTTTTGGTTTGTTTCTTTATAATTAAACTGAAATAAATCAAATTTTAGAAAGAGATAGGGCGATGTTACCGTAACAAGCTCAAGGCTCACATCAACAGTAACACACAATACACAAGCACACCACTACACAACAGAGTATCATATAATAGATATCACCATATACGGCAATGTAACATACGTACCACCACAAGCAGCCAGGGGGGAAGGGCAGCCGCAGCAAGTCATCTCGCCCACCACATGCCAGAAAACCAGAGCAGCAGTCACCCCTACATTAGTGGTTGTCACAGAGATTATAATGTTGGTTTCATAATTAAACTGGAATAAATCAAAATTTAGAAATGATTTGGGGGCGACATTTTATACAAAAGCTTAACATGGCTTTATCAAGTCGACGAACAGTATAACAAATATACGTACCACGCATTCAATTCCCCGCCGGCAATATCTTGTCAAACACACACAAACATACACACATTACCACCACCACCCCCCACATTATTTTGAAGTTATAAAGCATTGGAATACTATGATCTATGGTTATTCATTGTAGTTTTGTTTATTTTTGCAGATTTATTTATGATTTTAACTAATTTTTTCTATGTTTGATTTTTTTTTATAAATAACATCTTTAGGATTTTTTATTCAGTTGATTTACTCCCGCCCCCCACTATTTCAGGTTTTATGGTCCCCCCCCCTCTACATTTGATTTTATTAGCAGCCCCCGACCCACCGGACCAACACCACACACCCACACATAACACTATCATCACCACCCACCCATTAAAGTTTTTTTATTTATTATTGATTTATCGATTTTCATTCTTACCTTTTTTTCTTTTTTTTTTAAATACGATTTATTTTGTATGAGTACCCCCCCCCCCCCCCCCCCCCCCCCCCACCCCCCCCCCCCTACCCCCCCCCCCCCCCCCCCCCCCCCCCCCCCACCCCCCCCCCCCCCCCCCCCCCCACTCCCCCCCCCCCCCCCCCCCATAATATACGTTAGTTTACCCCCCCCCCCCCCCCCGCCCACACCCCTCCCCCCGACCAAAAAACCCCCCCCCCCCCACCACACACACACACACAGACAGAGCACTGGGCGGCCTCGTGTTCCGGGGGCCGGCGGCCATTTGTGGTCGGCGCGCGAACGGGAAGACGGAGAGTCGTTTCTCGGATGGCGGTTCTTCGTGTTCCCTGTCCTAAAGGCTATTGTGTTTTCCTCCTGGAGAAGGAAGACCAAAGAGGTCGAGGTCGAATGCATTGTGTCGTGGCCTTTGCTTTGTTTGTCTATATCCTTGGTCGTAACTAACCCCCTCTAAATTTTCGATCATTTTCCACCCTCATCACGCCTCCCTTTTGGAACTAATGTGGGGAATAAACTCATGTTTGTTTGTGAGACAATTGGTGTGCATAGCACAGGCTCACCACAGGAGCTCTTCTAATTTCCACACAGGGCTAGCACGAGCAAGAATAAACGCTAGGGATACAATGACCATTTGTATTCAGATGCTAAGCAAGGGACTTAGACTTAGCTCTGCGCGCCAGAACCACAAATGAAATTATCTTCCTTGACCCAATAGTGTTTTCAATTTTTGCAAACGATTTTTCTATCGGAATGTCTTCATTTTGAATCTGCGACATCGAAATGAACTGGAGAACATTCGTGCGCGCAAACAACGCCGTGACATATATGATGGTAGATCCGCCTCATCGAGTTTAACGAGCTATTTATACAAACCAACTCCAACTATACCCTCTCGCTCCTCTCTCTCTCCCTTCGTCTCTCTCTCTCTCTCCTGTCTGTCTGTCGTGCTGGTCGCTCGCACGGACCGGGCGAGGCAACACACACACACTACACACAACAACACAGAAGGCAAGGGGACACACACACACGACACACACACACACACCACGCACAGCAAGGCGCACAGAAACCACAGAGAGGAGATGATGATATAAGAGAGTAGAGAATACGAGAGAGAGCGAGAGAGACAGGTGGCAAAAAAGGGGGAAGGGGGGGTGTACATGACAAAAAGCGATTGCTCCTGCTATTTAGACCAAAATAAACCGTAAAGGGGGGGGTCCCGGAGTGAGAGAATAACAAGTAACTGTACCCACGAGAAATGGGAATATAAAAGTTGTCATAACGCTGGGATTTTGATCATATACGCATCGACTGGAATTGGGCTTGCCAGTCCTCGCTGAGCTGCTCTCTGCCTTTGTCGTCTCCTTCGTCTCCTTCGCCTCCTCCTTGTCATGCTCCTTCTTCTCCCGCTTCTCCCTCTTCTCCTTCCTTCCCCCGTCCTGTTCTCGCCTCGTCCTTTCCTGGAGATTGCACCGCCCGGTCTTTTTTCCTTTCACTGAGCTGAGTTACTTTTCTTGCCCTTCGGTTTGTTCTGTAGGTCTTTGTGTCGTTTTTGTTTCGTTTCTTCTCCGGGACTCCTGGCATCCGTGTCATTGTTATGTCGGACGCTTTTCTGCTGTTCGATTCCCTGTTATGTGAGGGTTTTTGTCCAATTAAGAACTCTCTCTCTCTCTCTCTCTCTCTCTCTCTCTCTCTCTCTCTCTCCCTCCCTCCCTCTCCCCTCTCCTCTCTCCTCTCTCTCTCTCTTCTCTCTTCTCTCTCTCTCTCTCTCCTCCCTCTCTCTCTCTCTCTCTCTCTCTCTCTCTCTCTCTCTCTCTCTCTCTCTCTCAGTCGTATGTGTGCCCCCTTGCCTTAATGGCTTGTTGAGCTGAAGGGAATGAATCGTCAAAGCGTCTCTCTGTCTTGTCCTTCTGTCTGTATGTCTCTCTGTCTGTTAAATGTTAATGGTAAGTGTGAAATACTGTGCTTTTGTTTAGAGAAAGTGGGTAGGTTATCTTATCAGAATTTACATCCGAAAAATTCCTGTCTTAATTGCCGTTAGATCTGCCTCTTTGTCGTGTACAATTCCATGCGATTAACAATTTGCCAATCAATGAACAACGCTTCGACGGAATCTCCAGAAATGACAGAATATGCACAGAGTGTGATGATGGAGAAACTAGTGAAGAATTTCATGACCTGTATACTTGTCCACATTTTGTCCCAAAGCGTGAATATTCAGCTTGTTGTTCCCTTGGACATTGATAGGGCTCAAACTGGACAAGGCAGCCTCAGGATGCACTCAGCATCCACATGTCGTAGCTAAATCCGATTGGTTTGCCTCGTAGGGACTGTTTTCAGCAGCAGATTCCTCTGTCTCTCAGGACTGCTTTTCACCGTGTCTCCGAATAGTGTCAGTAGCAGAAGCTGATGTCGGTTCAGTTTGAAAACGGCATCCTCTTCATCTTCATCTCCACTATCCTCATCGGTACCTTCATGTAGTAGAGGTGGTTCAACACAGATGTCAGCGTTCTCAAAGTCAGTTTCATCATCCGGCATGGACACCACTTCATAAACCGTCAAAATCTGGACAAAAGCAGAAAAAAAAAACAATGTGTCAGTCAGTCAAATAATCAGTCCACCGTATCATGTCCTTGTTAAAACAAGGAAGTGTGCCTTGCAATCGATGACATACACT
>JADBJO010000904.1:180000-187500 GCA_016801955.1 Conus betulinus | reverse complement strand
TTCTGTAGGTTTTATTTTAGAGTTGGCATCAAATACAATCATTTCGAACTGAATATTTTAACAGTCGTTATTGATAAAGGCCTGTTTTCCAGGAAACCTGACAAGCTTATGCCTGGCCGTCCTGCAACGGCCATACAGGATAATTTAGTGGCTCATCTAATGGGGAAATATCTAGAAAGAAACCCTTTTCGTTTGACAAGGCTGTTTCCATTGATGAAAACAAGCTTCATGAGTATATATTCTTTTTCTGCTGTTTTTAAACAAACTTTGTAAACTGCGCGAAGATAACTGTCAAAGAGATCGTTGAATATACTTTCATCAGATTTTATCCGATGCTCCATTCAAACCGAGGTGTTTCAGTAGTTTCTGAAATGAACATGAACATATGTGTGTGTATATTTTGTAATTTTATAGTTGCTTTTCAGAGAGACTATCTGTTATATGAACTTCTTTTTTATCTCCTTTTCTTTCTATCTGTTATTGTCTCTCTTTCTCACCCGTGTGTTAATGTTCTGTGGCTCATTGTTGCACACATTCATCTTGTGAGACACCAGCCGTCAGTCTTGGTCTCTGTCCAAACCATTTGTTATCCTCACTGGCCATGCTAAGAGCAGTTAAGATTAAATGTCTGCAGGATATTCCCTAAACGCACGCTGCATAGAAGCGAACGTTGTCATGACTGCCGAAGATGTTTGTACTTTCCAGATGTAATTAATAATACGCGAGCTGGCTAGCCTTAGGCGAAGGCGGTAGCAGCAATCGACAGGAGGAAGAGGTAAACGTGATGACTTGTTCGGCCAGTGAGCAGACAGTTCAGTAGAATGGGGAACTTGTATCGGACTGAACTCAACAGCTTTACATTATTACCACTGAAACACGAGGCGTGTGTGTGTGTGTGTGTGTGTGTGTGTGTGTGTGTGTGTGTGTGTGTGTGTGTGTGTGTGTGTGTGTGTTTTGGTTTTTCAATCTCAGCCTCATGCAATCATGGAGGATCTTTTCTGTTTTCTTTACCTTTTTCATATGTGTATCACACACACACACAAACACACACACACACACACACACACACACACACACACAACACACACACACACACACACACACACACACACACACACACATGGCTTGTCACCATAGCCAGCGTCTTTTACATTTCCACCGTTTTATTTCTAGAGAAGCGTCAGTCTGTTCTTTTATTCAAGTTTCATACTTTTCCTTCGATGAATGCTGATCTTTTGCTTTGTAATGATGTTTCTTATAGCAGAAGGATCTATCCGTTTTTATGAATTTTTTTTCTGTTACTTCGGAGGTTCTCGTCATCAGCAGACAATCAGGATCCAGCAGCATGCCTGAGAAAAACTCTCTTCGCAGCAAAACAGCTGTCGCTGGCTGATCCTGCTAACCTTGACACTGGAGGAACTTTAAAGCATATTGAACTCTCATTGAAGAGTGTCCTTTTTC
Organism: Conus betulinus; assembly: GCA_016801955.1. NCBI lineage: Eukaryota > Metazoa > Mollusca > Gastropoda > Neogastropoda > Conidae > Conus > Conus betulinus. The sequence goes on along the minus strand of JADBJO010000904.1, from coordinate 186,039 downwards.
GCCCCCCCCCCCCCCCTCCCCCCTCAACTACCACCTTCCCTTTAATTAATTTATATGTGATCACTGAGAAGGTTTCAGACGTTTGTAATACTGTTGTACGGAGATCGAAGGCATCAGGGATAGGTTTTACCATTATCATTATTCTTTTACTCGTGCATCAGCCTTCGAGCCCTTCAGGTTTGTAGAGTACAGTGTTTTAAACCAGGAATTTCTCTCTCTCTCTCTCTCTCTCTCTCTCTCTCTCTCTCTCTCTCTCTCTCTCTCTCTCTCTCTCTCTCTCTCTCTCTCTCTCTCTCTCTCTCTCTCTCTCTCTCTCGCGCGCGCGCGCGCGCTGTATATGTGTTCGTGCGTGCGTGTCTGTATGTGTGTGTGAGGAGTACCCCTCCTCCCCCCCCCCCTCCCTCTCTCTCTCTGTCTTTCTCTCTCTCCCTCTCTGCATATCACACACACACATACACACACGCGCGCGCACAGGTAACAAACAGATATAAAAACTTGTTATACATGTCCTGCTTCTGTATTGTCATTCGTTTGTTCCATTCAGTCTGGTTCCTTTTCGCTATGCAAATGAATCTTCGTTGGGGTATACCAAAAGTGGCAGGAAAGATTCAGAGAAAATAACTTCAGTTCATTCACAGCCGCATCAAACTTAAGCATACTGGTTTTTGAGTTGCTTTTTACCGGACCAGAGAAAAAGAAGAAGAAAACGATATGAAGAAAAAGATTTCACACATCATAAGTTAATTTGGATCCTTTTTGAAAAAAAAAAAAAAATGGTCTGCACATCCGGCATTCGGTTTACTTTCTTCGGCGCAATACCGAAGAGAATTCCCAGTAGACCTTGTTTAAAAAAACACACAACACAACAACAACAAAAAAAGCGGTGCCAGATTCCAACAAAACTAAAGAAAACAGCAACAATACGACAGCAGAGGTATATCTCCAGCCCCCCAGACTTTTGTCTCCATTCTTTCAATAATGAACGGTGTACATGCCCGCTGAGATGAAAGCAAACCTAGTTTCTGTTTTCTGTCTGCTTGAAAAATGACTCTCGGGTCAAGAAATTCTTTGGAAATCTCATTCTTCAAAGCAAAGCTAAGCACAGAAAACAAAAAAGACAAGAAAAAAAAAAAACCCGGATCTCCCGATTCTATTCATTTACCATGATTATTCAAAATGAGCGTATCTATACTACTGCTGCCGCTGGCAGTTGATTTTCCGCACCACGTCAGCTGACAAGGATGTGTTAAGCTGTGCAAGGAGCACAGTTCCAGTGCTGGCTGATTAGGCAGCTATGAACACGATAAATAGACCACAGAATCGTTTCTTCCGTTTTTATTAGTGGTGCCAACATGCCTCGCGCGCGCGTGCGCGCGCGTGCGCGTATATATATATGTGTGTGTGTGTGTTATTATTATTGTTTTAAATCAAAACAAAATGAACATAATGGAGTCTCTGTCTTATGTGTCTGTCTGTGTCTGCCTCTCTCACTGTCTCTATCTCTGTCTGTCTGTCTGTCTGTCTGTCTGTCTGTCTGTCTGTCTGTCTCTCTCTCTCTCTCTCTCTCTCTCTCTCTCTCTCTCTCTCTCTCTCTCTCTTGGGAGTGACTTCTCTTGTCTGACTTCTGGCAAGACGCTCCTTTACCAACGCCCCTCAAAATTTGTTTGTTATCCAAAGAAATCGTCCAGCCTTGCCATGTCTCCAGTGTGCTGTGGAAAGCATGTTGCACTCAGTGTTAAAGTAAATGACACTACCGTTGTACAAAACTGAAGGCGGAGAAATACACACAATTGTTATATTGAGACTTACAAGTCTTCAGTTAAATCAAAACGTACGGCTGATTCCGAGAGAATCCACAAAGGAAACTAGACTATACAAGCTACAATGGAAGATGAACCACAAGATCTCGCATACAAATATTCTTTACAGAAAATGAAAATAACAGAAACCAATACATTCGAAAACTGTGTCAATAACATTGACTTCATGGAACATTTCTTTTATTATTGCGCACCCGTGTATAGACTGTAGGAAGAAATAGAAATGTTCCTATTAACTATGGTGGGAAAAACGCTAAAAATATGATCGGTCGATGTCGTGTCTGGTGTCCAAATAATAATAATAAAAAAAAAAAAGTCAGTAACTTCGAAAGAGCAGCAGTTAATCAGATGCACGAAAGCTGTCCCTGTCCGTGGACTAATGTGAAGAAAATACAACTCTGAATTGTAGGACCGCTGGCAACCAAGACTGAGAAGAGCTGGGGGGTTAGAGAGAAGCAGGTACAGAAGGTGGGGTATGCGACCTGAAAACTAGATAAGAAACAACGTACATAACTAAGATGGGTGACAGGATGTTCTTCAAGCGCGGCCTGCAGTCTAGCTCGTTTCTTCATTCCTTTCCCCCTACCCCTTACCTCCAGGCTCCGGTAACACGCCCCCCCCAACCCCCCCCCCCCCCCCCCCCCCCACCCATTTCTTTTAAAAATTTATTTAGAAGGAGAGGGAGATGAGGAACTGAATTAGGAGCGGGGTCACATGCGGGAGTGAGAAGTCCAACGATTTGGTGGGGTGGTGGTGGGGGGGGGGGGGGATGTCATTTCTTTGTGCCTGGAAAGTTACATTTTCTTTAAAGAATTACAAAGGGGCATCTGTGAACAATTCAGTTGTTGTGAGCCAGTTCTAGAAATGGGACGTAAACACACAGTGCATTGATGCAGCAGTTGCATGCATGGATTAAAACTGACTCCCATCTGCCACACTGTTTTGTGTTTCCGAACTCTTACTTACTGTCAAACAGCAACGCCTAACCCCTTCCCCATGGGGATGACCAGGAGGGAGTCGGTACCTTTCTGCAAAAACTGTAACCATGCTCTCTGGAAATTCTCTGATGGCATTTCTATTATTGGGTTGAAATGCTTTTCAACGATTTGGTATGCTTTTGTTTTTAATATTACTGCAAAAAAAAGGTGGTGTGTGTGTGTGTGTGTGTGTGTGTGTGTGTGTGTGTGTGTGTGTGTGTGTGTGTGTGTGCGTGCGTGCGTGCATGCGTGCATATTTGTGTGTGTGTGTGTGTGTGTGTGTGTGTGTGTGTGTGTGTGTGTGTGTGTGGTTCCGTTTTAAGTTATTGCTTTTGGTTTTGTTTATTCATTTTTCTTTTGCACGCATTTCTACATAAACCATCGTCTATTTCATATGTTTAATATTGAATCGTTCTGTTCATTTATTTGTCGTTTGTATAACTTTTTAGCATTATTAAATAAGTTCTCGTATATTCAAAAACAAGACAGAAAGAAAAGAATAACCTGCTGCTCCATGCTTTGGCTACGTGCAGGGTAAATAGCTATTTGTATTATGACTATGTGCCCCTCGTCTTCCACTCCCTCTCATCCTTCTTATCACTCTCTCTCTCTCTCTCTCTCTCTCTCTCTCTCTCTCTCTCTCACACACACACACACACACACACACACAGTCTGTCTGTCTGTCTGTCTGTCTGTCTGTCTCTCTCTCTCTCTCTCTCTCTCTCTCTCTCTCTCTCTCTCTCTCTCTCTCTCAGACTCTCTCTTACTATGAATGCCTGGTATTCAGTTCTTTGATTGTGCAGTGTTTGTGTCGTTGTAGCAGTTGGGGGTATTGTTTCAGGTGGAAATGATCGCTCTGTGTGAGTGCGTGCGTGCGCGCGCGCGCCGTGTGTGTGTATGTGTGTGCGTGCGTGTGTGTGTATGTGTGCGTGGTGTGTGTGTGTGTGTGTGTGTGTGTGTGTGTGTGTGTGTGAGTGTGTGTGTGTGTGTGTGTGTGTGTGTGTGTGTGTGTGTGTGTGTGTGTGTGTGGACGGCCTCCGAACAGCTGACGTCTCGTGTTTTTCCCTGCATTCCGTTCTATCAGTGTGAAGCGTTTGCTCTCTCTCTCTCTCTCTCTCTCTCTCTCTCTCTCTCTCTCTCTCTCTCTCATATTCGCTCATCCCATACTTTGCATTTCTGACGTGAGAATAAGGCGTGTGTGACACTCAGATTATTTGGCGAGTGGAAAGTGGGGTGCGGAAGGGTATGATTTTATACCTGTGCTCACAAGTATTCACATGACATAAAATAGCTCCACCCCGACAGTCTGCAAATACAGACTTTGCACGCGAACCGTTGAATTCACATAGTTGGAGAGCACCTTTCCTGAAAAGAGCTCTGCTACACTCTACTAGCCGTACACGTGACATACTTATGTCCCGGTCACCCATCACCGGATAAAGGCCGCCAACAACGGCTTAGGGGAGTTCTGTCCGGTAATTTCAGTATCTGTCCAAGTCCTGGCCCCAAGCATCCTGTTGCGGCCTCTCTCTCTCTCTCTCTCTCTCTCTCTCTCTCTCTCTCTCTCTCTCTCTGTCTTGGAGTATGCAAGCGTGGAACAGTCTTGTACTGGTATTAGACAGCATACGCAGCGTATGACCAGTCAAACCCTCCTCTTACTTTTAGTTCATATTCCACTGGTCGGTGATCTGTTCTCTTTCAGAGCTCGGTGTTAGTGACGGTGTCTGGTCGGTGAATGTTGAGGATCCGCCGTGGTAAGCTTGTAGTAAGTTCCGTCGTATCTTTGTGATGGTTGCTTGGTTGTCCTCCAGATTCCCGTTTGATATAGCAGTACGGATTCGACTTTGGAGTGGAAAATGATGATTTCCCTTTAGCGACTTAGGACGTTGTCTTCACTTGATTAAATGCAGCTCATGCCTTGCCAGTCCTGGCTCTTACCAATCCAGCCGGCCAAATGTCCTACCATCCGGTGTGAATAGGCCAGTTATTGTTCTTCGTGATCAACGTGTGATGAAGCGGCGGCGAAGCCGGCAGTCTTTTCTTGTATCTGCTAATACACGTGGGATAACAATCCAAGGTCGTCAGTGAAGTCTAGATGGTACTGCTGCTTCCAGCTTATCCGTTGGGTTCCATTCCTCGTTTCGGACATGGCAGTCTTCATGGGTCAGTCAACAGCCGGCACATAGTGAGCTGATTGCCAATGGACGGCATGTCACCGCATGTTTCAAACGGATGAAGACACCGGATTTGACCTATCTGTTCCAAACATATCGAACAAAACGAATGAATCGCAAATGAAGACAGGCACCCGTGTACGTCCCCTAACCTTTTCTGAAAATAATGCCTGGCATCCAGCTGTCAGTGCTGGCCAAAATGTGTTACATGGTAATTGAATAAATTATACGGCTATATATTCAGAAAAACTGGACAAATTAAAAAAATCAATGTATGTCTTAAGATTTCTCGTGCACCCACCCTGTTTCAGTTGATATCTTACTCGTAGTTCAAACAACATACTATGTCTACCCTTTCACTCCCAGTGTAGCAAGGGTCAGCATTCATGTTTGATATCTGAACACGCATTGCTATAACAGATTTTGGAAAGATATCCGAAGAACAGGACAGAATCTTTTACAGAGTTCAACTGCAATTTGTTCGCTTTACTTTATTTAAAGCAGTGAGAGAATGGCTTCAAAAGAGACGAAGTTACAGACCTTTAAAGAGAGTGACAGTAAAACAGCTGCAGCAGGGAAATACCGACTGTCGGTCTGCCTTCCGGGGAAAGGGTTAATTCAACAGGTGGGGTGTGTTTTGTGTGTCAGCAGTGCGTTTCACACACAGGTGTGACTCGATGAAGCTCCAACAATCCTTTTCAGTCGTATGGTACACCCAGCTCTTGATAGTAAGTCAAGCGTCAGGGTCTTCAGGATGCAGACTCCATTCGCGTGTCATGTAGTGTCTGACAAATGTATACCCAAAAGCAACGGGAAGACTGAGAAAGCTGTTCTTAGCTGCTGTGGCTGTTGAAAAAGTTTGAAGCAGTGCCATTGATATTCAAAGACATAGTCTGAAGATCTTTCTGTTAATAGAACGTTACGTCGCCGTAAAGTAAAGTGGACTTTTTTGTTTTCAAACTCTCTTTTTTTGTTTTGTTTTTTGCTTTCTAGAAAAAACACGTTTTCGCTGTTCTTTGCAGGCTAGCAGTCAGTCGCCATTTTTCTTTCACCCCTCCCCCCCCCCCC
>JADBJO010000904.1:157500-170000 GCA_016801955.1 Conus betulinus | reverse complement strand
CGAATGTGCGTCTGATGTTAGTGCACTGTGTGTATGGTGTGCTTTTGATGTTGTTTACTTCAGCCCTGATGTGGTCACTTGCGGTGAACTGGACTACAAATAACACGAATCAAATTGAATTGTTGCTGGTTTGGCATGTGCCGCTCTTTCCTTTTGTGAAATACCTGCAGAAACATTTTCATGAGGGTACATCAGTCCTGACCACCGTCACACGACAGGAGAGGATGGCTCGGGATGCTAGGGACCTATAAGGAGGACATGAGTGAGCGGGATGTCTATGGGGCACCGCAGTATCCCAAGCCTTTTGAGGATGAACATGTCTGTTTCCGATAGACGGGCACCTGCACAGGGATAGTTCATATACAAAGTGTTGAAACAAGGTGGGGAACAATGGCCAGCTTCCAAAGCTGGCTGAGAAACTGAAGTTATTCTGCTGAACCTTGCAGGCGACGCTGTTCCCTGTAACACATGTTCTCCTGCGCCGCGTTTGTTTAGGTTGCTATGTACATTAAGATTCTACCAGTACTTGTGAAGTTACCGAGTGAATAAGTTGACCTTGCCGCAAAGTTCGTGGGAATGGTGTGATCGCCGAGCCTAAATGTCCACTAAAATCGATGTCACAAACTCCTGTTCCTGGAGGACTCTCCAGTGGACACTAAAACGCTGCCTGAAATGAGGAGAAATGCTGGTTCTACTCCCTTATTCATTCATATTCAGCGGAAAGAACGACTTTGACAGACGATTCACAAAATCGATCTTCACACGATCGTTACAAAGCCCACCCATTCAAGGCGTTTTCTTTCATTCTAACAAAATTCATACATCACTCTCTGAAAGTACCCCCAAACCTGACACACTGTTCCGGAATCGTAAGCTGTCATAGAACCAGAATGCATGTGGAAACTACATTGTATAGATTTCAACGGCTTATCACGATATTAAATCACCGCTGTACCCACCGCCTCTCTCTCTCTCTCTCTCTCTCTCTCTCTCTCTCTCTCTCTGACACATTGATGAAGCCTACGGAGACTCGGACCACACTGGCAAAACCAAGGGACGAAAAAATGACATAGGCCTATAAATCGCCGATCAAGACATTCAATAATTCATCAATTCAGATTTCTCGTTTCAACAGGATACATAACCTTGGTTTTCACACTGAGATAGCACCTTCAAGGTCGCAAATTATCAGAGCAATAATGTAAATCCTTCCCTCTTTCTCTTTCTTCCTTGTTTGGAAATCGGCGTGGTGGGGTTGGAGGTGTCACCATTGATCACATTTCTGCATACGTGACAGTCTTTTAATCCCATTTTAATGTACCCATACTTTGTCTTCAAATATGACTAATGTGCATTTTGCACAAGGTTTTGTTTTTTCACTATCGCTGGGAATAAACAATTACCTCAACTGTTCCTTTGACCGATGATATCTTTATGGTAGCAAGAGACACATGCTTATTGTTCTCGGTTCATTTGCTGTTGTGTATGACGGAATAAGGACTGACGATGCCGTTTAAAGCAAGTTCTTAAACATACAAACTGTACAAAAGCAATTATAAACATTACATGAACTTTTATATTATGGCTGTATAATTCATTCTTTACAGGGAAATTTGCTATTTTCAAGAGAAAATTACTCTTTGGAAGCGGGTAGGATGGGGGATGGGGCATTTTTTCATTAGGAAGACTACATTCGTCATAAAAGATATTTTCATTTTAAGAAAATTACTTATTTTATCAGGAAGTTATTTCAATTACTTTTCCATGAGGAAAGCTACGTTTTTAATGAGGGAAAGGAACTATTTCCCCGAGGGGAAAAAAATGCTCTTTCATGATGAAAAATACTTGTTTTGGCAATAAATTAGTCTTTTCATGATGAAATGTTGTGTTTTTTTTTTTTTCATGAAAAAATTACTATTTTTCCATGACGAAAAGAAACTTGATCAGGAAAATAGCCTTTTATCGCATGAGTTAAATACCTGTTTTTACCAGAAAAATAGCTCCCTTCATGATTGTAATTTTACTTTCCATTATACAAATGAACTCTTTTCATTACGAAAATTATATTAAATTTGGGGAAAATTACTTTTCTAGTGACGAGAAAGTACTTTTGTAAGAATAAAATTACTGTCTTCTTCGGGAGGAAAAGAACCACAAATTCAACAAGAAAAATTGCTCTTGATTTAACAAAGACAGTAACTTATAGTAAGAGATATTACTCTTTCGAGAAGAAAAATCACTTTGTGAAAGCAACTTTTCACGAAAGAAAGTTAGTGGTTGATCGAATGTGAAAAGTAATTACTCTTTTCATGTTGAAATTCATACCAACATACACATACGAGCACGTGCGCGCGCGTGTGCGTGTGTGTGTGTGTGTGTGTGTGTGTGTGTGTGTGTGTACGCGCGCGCGCGCGCGCGTGCGTGCGTGCGTGCTTGCGAGCGCGCGCGCGCGCGTGTGTGTGTGTGTCTGTGTGTGTGTGTGTTTCTCAGTCCGCACAAGTCATGTAAATTTTGGAAAGTCATGGAATTTTAAAGAATTTTCCTGTCAAGTCGGAAAAGTGAAGCAGATGACTGTAAAAAAAAGCCTTCCCGAAACTCATGTAACCGGTGTCGGCCAATGTGTGTCAGTGTGCAAAAGTCAAGTGAAAATCGAGCCCATGATAGGCATTATTGAAATGGGCAAAACAGATATACTTTTTTTTCCCGTAAATGAATGGCACAGGGAAGTAATGGAATTTTCAGCTTGTCAGCCCGGAGGTACCCTGTTAATGATATACTAGTCATTTTCCACAGGTTGGAGTTCTGTATATCATAGTTAAAACCTTGCCTGCCACGGCTCTTATTATTATTACTGTAGTTTGCGTTTTTGTTCTTAAGAGGTAAATGGGAAAGAAAAAGAATGGTTGGCGAGTGGAACTGTTAAAATAAAAGGCACTTGACGAACATTCCACGAGCGTTGTGAATACCTCAGCTTTCTCTCTCCCTCCAGTTTCCATTTGTGGTACGCCCTCCCCCCCCTCCCCCTCTCTCTCTCTCTCTCTCTCTCTCTCTCTCTCTCTCACACACACACACACACACACACACACACACACACACACACACACACACACACACACACATTCACACACACACACACTCATTCGCACATCTTACGCATCTTACCTCACCTACCCTCCTCTCTCTCTCTCTCTCTCTCTCTCTCTCTCTCTCTGTCTCTGTCTCTCTGTCTCTCTCTCTCTCTGTCTCTCTCTCTCTCTCTCTCTCTCTCTCTCTCTCTCTCTCTCTCTCTCTCTCTCTCTCTCTCTCTCTCTCTCTCTCTCTCTCTCTCTCTCTCTCTCTCTCTCTAAGCGCGCGTGTGCGCGCGCACAAAGCAGCCACACAACACACATGCACACTGGTGAATTCTCTCTCTCTCTCCTCCCCCTTCTCTCTCTCTTTCTCTGTCTGTCTGTCTGCCTGTCTCTCTCTCTCAATTGAAGTGGGACGAAAATTTCCGTTGTTTTTGTGTATGGTTGGTAACATTTGGAAAACTGTTTTTGAAGTTCTCAACGTCTTTGTGTTTTGATATCCTTGTTACACGTGCGTGAATTTGTTTCAGGTATATTATATCCATACCCCTTCATAAGCGGCGCTGTGAATAAACCATCCGAATCTCTCTCTCTCTCTCTCTCTCTCTCTCTCTCTCTCTCTCTCTCTCTCTCCCCCTCCCCCCCCCCCCCCCCCCCCCCCCCCCCCCCCCCCCTCCTCCTCCTCCCCCACTTCTTCCCGGTCTACAGGCACGCACACTGACACAGCGCGATGACATTAAGTGCAGGGCTAAGGTGAAACATGTATGACTTATCATGTTTACGTGGCAGGAGCAGGCTCCCTGCTTCCTCTGTCTTCCCTTCCCCCTCTCTTCCGCCTCGGTCCCTATCGCTCCATGGTGGGTGGGGCGCTGAGAGAAAAGGCCCACTCCTTTGCCCCCGCCATATTCTGGAAACATTACTCTCATTTTCTGTGTGGGTGTCTGGGTGGGGACTGAGGGGCCCCGGGTGGTGTGTATGCGCGCGAGTGCGCTCATGGTTATATATATATATATATATATATATATATATATATATAATAAAAATCTTAAGGTGCTCAACCCCTTGGGGATATGTTAAAAATAGTATATAAAAGGATTTTATAAAACTATATATTTTTAACATATATATATATATATACCTGTGGGTAAATAAATGCAATGCAATGCTTGCGTGAGCATAATTCTATGTCAGGTAGGATATTCCCTTAATGGGGGGGGGGTAGATACAATCCACATAAACCTGTCCAGCCTCCGTAAATCTAGTCAACAGGCTCATGAATGAAGACCACAGCAGACGCCGGTGGTCCCCCATTGCCACCCTGTCTTCTCCTCCCCATCCGCTCGTCCCTATACTCTCTCTGTCTGTGTGTGTGTGTGTGGGTGTGTGTGTGTGTGTGTGTGTGTGTGTGTGTGTGTGTGTGTGTGTGTTGTCTTTGAGTACGGTTTTGATGTTCGTCGTACAATGGAAGCCCATCTACAAACTGATGTTAATGGTTCCGAGGTAATTGAAACCCTTCTGATTTACGACATTACGGAGAACGAAGTATGTCTTTGGCCTTGAAATTCAAGACCAACAGTTCTTCTAAATGCAAGTGTCTCACTTTTTTTCCCAAGTATTGGAATTCGTTCGTCGTGTCCTTTCTTATTCATTGCTTTAACGAGCTTTTTGAATTTGGTAGCTTCTCTAGATGAATTGACAGAATGTGTAATTCATAGGCCTACATTGCATGAAAACGGATATTGATTGCCAGGCATGTACAGAGGAATACCTTTGAGAAAAGCATCTGGTGAAAAGCTACCATTTGCGGAAACGGCTGATGCAGGGGCAAAGGACATAAATGAAGCACAGGCAGAATTTTGTCAGAATTATATTACAACCAATCGTGTTTTCATTCTTTTAAATTAAGTACAGAAGCAGCTCGTTAGCTGTGTCGCATTCATAGACTTTAAAAAAAGTCTTCGTTGTGCAGACAGAACCGACGACTATGAAAAAGCGTATGGGTTGGACTCGCAGAAACTTTCTTCGGAGAACTTTCAGAAACATGAAAAAAGAGGTAAAATGCCTAGAAAAAATAGTGATCGAACATACAGATTTTTCCGTTTTGGCGTAAAGCAAGGGGAAAATTTAAACCCAAGTCTATTCTTCTGTCTAATAAATGGGTCATCTGGTGATGTTCAAACGTTAGATAAACATGGCATCGGATTGTCATGATAGGACATTTTTGTTTTTAATCCCTTTGTTGGCATTCTCTGTTGACGTAATTTTACATTCTTGAAAGACTTAATTGTCTGTAAGTTACGTCAACTTTCATTTTGTAATGTAGTTGTCTTTGAGATTAGGGATACATTTCTTCAAAAGAATAATGATTTTGATGATGTTGATGATGCTTATCGTTGTTGTAATTATCGTTTTTACTACTATTATTACTGGAGTACTTCCATAGCGCCTGTTCTCGGTTAACCACCAAGCTCAAAGCGCTTAACAATCCACGCTCTCGTTGATGCAGCGAGTAGCCTAGCTGGGCAGAGCTGACTGAAGAGATGACCGCAAACGTTAGTCGTCCGTTTCAGGTGTCACTGGGTTGAATATCAGTCACTCAGTTTTTCACATATTCCCTCAAGTTTTCATGGGGGATTCATGCTTTGTGTATGCATGCAGTCTATACCAACGGCTAAACTGGCGTTCTCTTCCGAGAGTTTGCAATGGGATTTTGAGTGTATGCACAAGATGTTAGTTATGCGTGTGCGTTCACACTTCGAACATTGTTCTCATTCAAAGGACTTTTCGGGAAATGAAGTTAGAACCAAAATTAACGCCGACGGAAAAATTTCCTTTGATCGAAAACGGCTCGCCAGAGATTTCAACCCGCGACCCCAGGATCACCGGGATCACAAATCCGGCACTCTATTAACCTAACTATTTCTGCCCCTTACTCTCTTATTTCCGCAATTTGTGTGAAGTTATACAAGTTCCCACCCCATACTCACCCATTTTCTTTGTTAATATGAAGTTTTACGACGACAAGAGAGATGGACATAATAAACAGCGATGCATATCGTGATGTTATTTTTCTATACTTGCGTGAAATCTTCAAATGCGCTAGAAGATAATCATGGCTATTACAGCTGGAAAGGGCGTTGTTTGGATTTTAAAATGACTCGGTAATTTGTTGTTACCAGTCTCCTCTTTATTCTTTCAGTTACTTGACTGTCACAACCAGCCTGGTTATATACGCGTCTGAAATCAGAGTTCATGAAAGCAGATCACACAATTATTGAAAACGTTCATATGTTTGCGCCGAGAGAGCTCAGCGTGAGCATCAGGGCCCTTAATGTTCTGACTTACATAAATACTAGAAACCATCCTCTGTGTGTATCTGCTGAAAACGTAGCGTATACAATTTTGGCTTAGACAATAACAGACTGGAACATCCACTTCCGTCGAGATTTTACAAAATGGTATACATAATGTACACTGTAACGACAAAAATAGTTGGATTTCGCGCGCGCAGCGTGTGTGTGTGTGTGTGTGTGTGTGTGTGTGTGTGTGTGTGTGTGTGTGTGTGTGTGTGTGTGTGTGCACGCGCGCGCGCGCGCGCGCAAGTGTGCATGTGCGTGCCTGCGTAAAGTTTTGATGTGGTGGGACTGTGAAACTAAGATCCTCTACCCAGTATGTAAACAAAACAGGCAAAGGATAATGCTGAGAACTAAAGCAGGGGTGGAAAAGGTAAAGTAGGTGGGGGTCAATAGCGGTCACACGGCATTTAACACGTAAGTGTGTTAATGAAGCTGTGCCATACACTCTAGAAGTAACACGCAGTTTGTCAGACGCAACAGCGACACTAGCGGTGACTTCAGCGACAAATTTGGACCGCGAATTCCGAACTGTTTTCTTCCCGATAAAAGAATTCATGTTCCTGATCAAAAGACCTACGACGCACAGTAAACATATACTTTATGTAGTGTTAAAAAATTGTCCTGGAAGAACACCAGAAAACCATGAGTGTCTTCAATATCGTTATTGTGGCTGCTTGGGACACGACTGTCAATTTGTGTGTGAAACAAAACAAAACAATGATTAGAATCCTTTTGCCACCGGCATGGCATCTACGGTGAAATAAAAAAAAATAATTGCTATTATGTTTTTCCAGTTATCGGTGTCTACTGATTTTGCTCATATGGCGTTATTTCGCTGTCAAAAGTAAAACTGTGAACTTATCTTTATAGTGTTTATGATTTTTCTTTGAATGATGAAAGTTAACCTTTTGACAATTTTTTTTAATCCTTTTGACATTGAGAACCTCCATAGTAGATAATGCTACCTTCACTCTTCGGTAGAGGATGGTCAACCTTTTTTTTTTCGTGACAGTAACGAAACAGGAACGGTCATCCGTCGCCAGAGGGCTTCTTGGTGTTCGGAGTGAGTGCCTTGTGCTGTTCTGTAACTGTTAAACTGTATAAATCGTTTGGGGCGTGAAGGAGAGGGTTTGTACTGTGTACCTGAGTGGCTGTTACCGTGTGAGTGCGATGCCGAGAATGAACACTGCGTAAGTACCGTGTGTGTGTGTGTGTGTGTGTGTGTGTGTGTGTGTGTGTGTGTGTGTGTGTGTGTGTGTGTGTGTGTGTGTGTGTGTGTGTGTGTGTGTGTGTGTGAGTGCGTGCGCGCGTGTGTGCGTGCGTGCGTGCGCGCACTCATACATACGTGCATGTGTGAGCACACACACGTTTATTTATGCTTTACAACGGAAACTTTGTGCCTGTGCATGTGGTATATAATGAAACAGCAAGCTGAGAACGATGACATTGTGTGTTGTGCAGCCTGATTAAATGGTATTGTGTAGGGACGAGGTGAAGCGCTCGTGTATTTAAGATATGATAACATTGCTCAGTTAACGTAGAGTATAATGAAATTACATGATGTCTGCGCATAGGGTGAATAGCTACAGTGTATGTGCGTTTGTGTGTGTATGGTGAATACTTACAGTGTATGTGTGTTGTGTGTGTGTGTGTGTGTGTGTGTGTGTGTGTGTGTGTGTGTGTGTGTGTGTGTGTGTGTGTGTGTGTGAGGAGAGAGAGAGAGAGAGAGAGAGAGAGAGAGAGAGAGAGAGAGAGAGAGACTGTATTATTTTTGCTCTCAGATTTAAGATGTCGGAGGCTTAAACGAATAACACACGATCGAAAAGTCCGTTTCTCCTGTACCAAGACAGGACTCCATATTCTCCCCATAGTCGTGAAGCCTCTGACTGGTGTCCTACAGGAACTGCTTTTTACGTATATAACTCATTTGATCATACATTTGATGATAAGTATGGCCGTAATAAAAGTAGTATCAGTCAGCTTGTTGAGTGGAGGTGAAGATTCATCTTTACCATTGTTTTCAATGAAAAGTCGATTTCTGTTCAATGGGTGCAGTGCTGGACATTTGGATGGTGAGACAATCCTAAAGCTCTATATTCACAGGGATTTCCGTGGCTCACTGTCCGGATATCTCCCAATCTCTCTGTCCTCGAGAAAAATCTCCGTAGCTTTCTGTTCTCTGGGATTGACTTGGCTGTCTGTGTTCTGGGACTGATACAGCTTTATATCCTCAGGAAATCACTATAGTTCTCTGTAGTCTGAGACTGACGTAGCTCTCTGTGTTCTGGGGTTGACGTAGATCTCTGTGCCCATGGATCGACATAGCTCTCCGTCCTCAGGAGATCTCCATGCGTTCTGGGATTGACAGAGCTCCCTGTTCCAAGGAAAACTCCATGGCTCTCTGTGTTCTGGGATTGACAGAGCTCTCTGTTCCAAGGAAAGCTCCATAGCTCTCTGTGCCCATGGATCGACATAGCTCTCCGTCTTCAGGAAATCTCCATAGCTCTCTGTGCTCTCTGGAATTGACAGAGCTCTCTGTTCCAAGGAAAGCTCCATAGCTCTCTGTGTTCTGGGATTGACAGAGCTCTCTGTTCCAAGGAAAACTCCATAGTTCTCTGTGCCCATGGATCGACATAGCTCTCCGTCTTCAGGAAATCTCCATAGCTCTCTGTGCTCTCTGGGATTGACAGAGCTCTGTTCCAAGGAAAACTCCATAGCTCTCTGTGTTCTGGGATTGACAGAGCTCTCTCTTCCGAGGAAAACTCCCATAGCTCTCTGTACCCCATGGATCGACATAGCTCTCCGTCTTCAGGAAATCTCCATAGCTCTCTGTGCTCTCTGGGATTGACAGAGCTCTCTGTTCCAAGGAAAACTCCATAGCTCTCTGTGTTCTGGGATTGACAGACCTCTCTCTTCCAAGGAAAACTCCATAGCTCTCTGTACCCATGGATCGACATAGCTCTCCGTCTTCAGGAAATCTCCATAGCTCTCTGTGTTCTGGGACTGACTGAGCTTTCAGAGGAAAACTCCATAGCTCTCTGTGCCCATGGATCGACATAGCTCTCCGTCTTCAGGAAATCTCCATAGCTCTCTGTGTTCTGGGACTGACAGAGCTTTCTGTTCCGAGGAAAACTCCATAGCTCTCTGTGCCCAAGGATTGATATTGCTCTCTGTCCTCATGAAACCTCCATAGCTGCCTGGGTTCTGAGATTGACATAGCTCTCTGTCCTCGGAAAACTCCATAGTTCTCTGTGGTGTTCTGGGATTGACATAGCTCTCTGTCCTCAGGAAAAACTCCATAGCTCTCTGTGGTGTTCTGGGATTGAGATAGCTCTCTGTCCTCGAAAAACTCCATAGCTCTCTGTGATGTTCTGGGATTGACATAGCTCTCTGTCCTCGGAAAACTCCATAGCTCTCTGTGGTGTTCTGGGACTGAGATAGCTAGCTCTCTGTCTCGGAAAACTCCATTGCTCTCTGTGGTGTTCTGGGATTAACGTAGTTCTCTGTCCTCGGGAAGCCCTCTGTCTGCAGGGATTGACATATCTCTAACTCTCTATCCTTATGGATCAACGTAGTTCTCTGTCCTCAGGAAATCTCCATAGCTCTTTGTTCTGGGGCTGACATCGCTGTCTGTCCTCCGCGATTGACATGGATCACTGTCTTCTAAGACTGTCATAGCTGTCAGTCTTCAGGAAACTCACAGCTCTCTGTCCTCTGTGATTGACACAGCTCTCTCTCTCTCTCTCTCTCTCTCTCTCTCTCTCTCTCTCTCTCTCTCTCTCTCTCTCTCTCTCTCTCCTCTCTCTCTCTCTCTCTCTCGATGTATCTCGACGTAACTCTCTGTTCTCAGGGATCGACATAGCTGCCTGTCCTCGGAGACTGGCATAGCAGTGTCTTCATGGATCGACAACGCTCATTGTCCTCAGGAATTGACACAGCTCTCTGTCTTCAGGGATGAACATAGCTCTCTGTCTTTAGGAATCTACATAGCTCTCTGTCCTCTGTGATGGATATAGCTTCCTCTCCCCAGGAATCGACATAACTCTGTCCTCAGTGATTGACATAACTCTTGCATAGCAGTGTCTTCATGGATCGACGAAGCTCATTGTCCTAGCTCATCGGCATAGCTCTCTGTTCTCAGGGATCGGCTTCGCTCTCTGTCCTCGTGGATCGACATAGCTCTCTGTCCTCGTGGATCGACATAGCTCTCTGTCCTCGTGGATCGACATAGCTCTCTGTCCTCGTGGATCGACATAGCTCTCTGTCCTCGGAGATTTGCATAGCTGTCAGTCCTCTGTGATTGACATAGCTGTCTGTTATTAGGGATCTACATAGCTCTCTGTCCTCTGTGATTGACATAGCTCTCTGTCCTCTGTGATTGACATAGCTTTCTGTCCTCTGTGATTGATTGACATAGCTCTCTGTCCTCTGTGATTGACATAGCTTTCTGTCCTCTGTGATTGACATAGCTCTCTGTCCTCTGTGATTGACATAGCTTTCTGTCCTCTGTGATTGACATAGCTCTCTATCCTCGGAGACAGACGTAGCTGTCTATCCTCGGGAGATTGGCATAGCTCTGTCCTCGTGAATTGACATAGCTGGATCGACATAGCGCGCTATCCTCTGGGGTCTCCTTAATTTCTTCTTGAACCTTCATAGCTCTCTGTCTTCAGTGGACTGCGTTAGGCTTTCTTTCCTACAAAAAGGGAACAGTGTGGTTGTTTTTGTTGGTTTGTTTTTGTTGTTGTTGTTGTTTTTCAAATATTTTAGTGTGAATAATTTTGAATGATCTCAAGTTCTCCGGCAGTTAAATTTTCATGAAGTTCACAGTGCATTCGCCCACTCGGTCATCGTCAAAAAGCAGCCTACAACCAAGTCATGGTTTGTTAACCCGACAGAGAAATTCGGACGACAGAGTCCTGGCAGGCCAAGAGTCGGGCAGAGACCCAGAATGGGATGCTGTAGGCGAGGACGCATGAGACAGCAGCATGCGAGTGACCATGACGCCCCCTTGACCACGGTGATAAAAAGAACGCTGAAGTGGTAAAGAGCCATGGCAAGATCCAGCGGACTCTCCGACACCGTCCTCCAAGGTTGCAGGAAAGAGGAGACAGGACAGACGGGGAGGGGAGATGGACAGACAACCTTGCTAAGAGGACCGGGGAAAAAAAAAACTTGTCCCAACGCAGACACTTGCCCGCGATCGTAAAAGTTCAGAGAGACAGCTGCTGGTGGAGCGAACATCGTCGCAGTAACACCCCCCCCCCCCCCCCCCTTCCCCCGTCTCTTTCTCACGGCCTCGATGGGAATAGAAACAAACAGTAACAGGCAAAGTGGCGGTCCATTCGACAGTTCTCCACCTGAGTGGCTGGATTGCAGTGATTGTCATTGTCACAGTTGGTTGACGGGGTGACGAAAACGCTCGAGCGGTCAGGGTGTCTTCACGGCCTTTTGGCCCCTGTTATGCGCGACAGTGTAGAGGTGCTGGCCAATCCCGTTTTCTGCAGCACACTGAAAACTGTACCAGACCTTCTGTGTGTTAATAAGGTGCATGTTAATCACCCTGAGCTGCTGGTGGTGTAGAGGGGTGAGGGGAGGTCTTTGCAGTTGTAGACGCTATCCCCTCCTTGAAGCAGTTCTGTGAAAGACTGTCCCCTTTTCTATCACCTTCTTTGTCCTGTCTTTCTTCCACTGTTCTCTGTGCGCGCTTCCTTTGCTTTTTTCTTTTTCTTTTTTTTTTCCCCCAAGCGCGCTGCTCCGTTCATCGGTGGAATTCCGCCCCATTTTCTATATCCCGTGGATGTTCGTCACTGGCCATTGATTTAGTCATGTGAAGTAGCACTGTGGAGATGAGAATTGCTTTGCCTTTCAATGTTCTCAACGGTGAGAATCAGTGGCATCCAAGGAGCGATATAGGGACGGTTTCTGTGGAGCATCGGCGGAGGTGGGGGTGGGGGGTGGGGGGTGGAGTGGGGGGGGGGGGGAGGTGAGGGAGGAAGAGCATATGATTTCTTCTTTCCTCCCACGCCCATTGTCGTTCCTCACCTCAACCTCCCTACCTCTCACACCCTTCCCT
>JADBJO010000904.1:145000-152500 GCA_016801955.1 Conus betulinus | reverse complement strand
TGTACAGAATGTTGCGACATAACAATAAATGTATCAAAATCTTTTATCTTACTTTAACAGGTGTGTTGACCAATGTTGCCTAAATCTCCGTTTACGCACACGTTAGATGAAACTTCTACGTTTAAGATATTATAATACATTAGTGATCATCTCATCAATTATGCCAAAAATGAAATTATCCATCATGCGTTGATTCACCAAGTCACCAGCATAATTACATTGTTGGTGGAACATGAAAATGGAGAAGTGGGATTCCTCTTTGATTATAATCGAACATAAATTCAGCTGAATGCATTGTTGGAGTGAACGTAGAAGCTGAAGGATTCTTTAATCATTTATTATTTAACAAAATGATAAATTAAGATACAAGTTTAGCTCTTCCAAGATTTTTTTTTTTCAGATGGGGAGGAGCGGGAAGTGGCGGAAGTATTACTATTGCACACAGATTATGCTGAAGTTGCACATATATGTTTATCCTACCAGCTATTTTCGATAACTTTCTCCGAGTTTCAAAGTAGAGTGGCTGCTGGCTAGAGGTGCAAAATAACAAAAGTCAAGTTATCAATCAGACTGCTGAACGAATGGGACAAATTACATTACAATAGGGTTTCGAGCACTAAATCTTCTACAAACCTAGAGATCGAAATGCGTTGCATTGCTTCTGTGTTGTAATTTGTTTATCCCATGTGTTTGGCGCTCCAGTAATACAACCTTTGTCCTCTCTTTTCGGTGAGCTCATGATATTTCTGCTTGATACCTAATTTAAGGGGGAAAAAACTCTGAATGACATTTCTGTCTCATCGGCTGATTCCGTAATTTTTTTCAGTTAGGGTACTGTTCTGTCAGCAACTTTCACAAAACAAACCTCTATCCACCGTTCCCACAAATATCTTCAATAAGCTCACACAGCTCTCTTCACTCAGATTTCTGTCCTGTCAGATGTTCCCATTTCATTGAGGCTTCTGTCTAGTCAGCTGTTACAGCAACCCTCTTCATGAAGTTAATAGCTGCCCCTGCAACCCTCTTCATGAAGTTAATAGCTGCCCTGCAACCCTCTTCATGAAGTTAATAGCTGCCCCTGCAACCCTCTGAAGTTAATAGCTGCCCCTGCAGTTTAATAGCTGCCCTTGCAACCCTCTTCGTTAAGTTAATAGCTGCCCCTGCAACCCTCTTCGTGAAGTTAATAGCTGCCCCTGCAACCCTCTTCATTAAGTTAATAGCTGCTCCCTGCAACCCTCTTCATTAAGTTAATAGCTGCCCCTGCAACCCTCTTCATTGATATTTCTGATCTATCAGTTGTTTCCACACCTTTCTTCACTGAGGTTTCTGTTCTACCAGTTGTTTCCACAACTCTCTTAATTGGGGTTTCTGTTCTATCAATTGTTTCCACAACTCTCTTCACTGAGGTTTCTGTTCTATCAATTGTTTCCACAACTCTCTTCACTGAGGTTTCTGTTCTATCAATTGTTTCCACACCTCTCATCACTGAGGTTTCTGTTCTATCAATTGTTTCCACACCTCTCTTCACTGAGGTTTCTGTTCTATCAATTGTTTCCACGACTCTCTTCAGGTAGGTTTCTGTCTATTATTATCCCCCCCCCCCCCCCCCCCCCCCCCCCCCTCCACAACTCGCTTCGTTGAAGTGTCTGTCCTATCATTTTCCTCCACAACTTTCGAAGAAGTTTCTGTTCTATTAGGTGTTCCCGCAGTTACCGTCAGTGAAGTTTCTGTTCTATAGATGTTCCCGCAATTATCGTCAGTGAATCATCGACAGTGAAGTTTCTGTTCTATTAGGTGTTCCCGCAATTATCGCCAGTGAAGTTTCTGTTCTATGAGGTGTTCCCACAATTATCGTCAGTGAGGTTTCTGTTCTATGATGTGTTCCCGCAATTATCGTCAGTGAAGTTTCTGTTCTATTAGGTGTTCCCACAATTATCGTCAGTGAGGTTTCTGTTCTATGAGGTGTTCCCCACAATTATCGTCAACGAGGTGTCTGTTCTATTAGGTGTTCCCACAATCAACGTCAGTGAAGTTTCTGTCCTGTTAGCAAAGCCACAACTCTCAGTGAAGTGAAGAATCTGTCCTATCAGCTGTTCCAGCAACTGACTTCATTGAGATTTCCATCCAATCATGTGTTCCCGCAACTCTCTTCGTCGAGGTGTCGGGCCAATCAACCGTTTTCACAGCTCTCTTCTGTGCCATCGGCTGTTCTCAAAACTCTCCTCAGCAAGGTTTCAGTCCTATCGGCTGTTCTCAGGGTTTCTGTCCTATCGGCTGTTCACACAGTTCACCTCAATGAGATGGTTGTTCTGTTGGCTGTTCCCACAACTCTCTTCGGTGAGGTTCATGGCCTGTCAACTGTTCCCATAACTCTCTTCAGTGAGGTTCTTGACCTACCAGCTGTTCCCACAACTCTCTTCAGTGAGGTTCTTGACCTACCAGCTGTTCCCACAACTCTCTTTAGTGAGGTTCCTGACCTATCAGCTGTTCCCAATACTCTCATCGGTGGGGTTTATGTCCCATTAACTCTTTTCACAACTTTCTTCAGTGACGGCTCAGCCCTATCAGCTGTTCACACAATCCTTTTCAGTAAGTTTTCTGTCCTATCACGTGTTCACATAACTCTCCCCATTGAGGTTTCTGTCCTGTCAGCTGCTCCCAGAACTTTCGTCAGTTAGGTTTCTGTCCTCTTTTCATTGAGGTCTCTCTGTCAGTTTTTTCCCACAACTGTCTTGATTGAAGGTTTTGTCCCATCGATAATTGTCCCACGATGTCTTCATGGGGTTTCTGTTTCCATATATCTGGTTACTGAGGTTTATGTCGGCGCCAGTGTGACAACAAAGCCACAGCAAAGTTCGGTGTGGATGCTGCCTATCTGCACCAGCTCCAGGTATGCTGTTGTAAGTGTAATACCTCTTTGTTGCCAGAAGAAAAGAGAACACATAAAAAGATTTTTTTAACTACGAAAATTTTGCTACTAGATTTTTACACAAAGGAGCGAAAGATTACCTGAAGAATCAAGTAATGAAGAAACAAGAATTTATCGAGGGTGACGGTAAAATCAGCTGACGCTGGGTTTCCAGAATTGTAGGCGTCAAGAGGGTTGAGATGTTTTCCACAGACTTAGTGATGCTGCAAACTGCTCTCAAAATCCAACAATGCAGGAGTAAGTTTTTTGTTAAAGTTAAATCTTACGCGCAAATTATTTTCAAAAGTAGTGCTGCAGTATTTCAGGTGTCTTCAATAAGGGGTGTTATAAAAGCGTCAAAAAGGCATTATTACCGATTTTGCTGTTTTCAGCATTATGTGCACTCCACAATGATGTCGTAAGGAATGTTGACTGCAAAAGTCCGCCAAAAGCCCAGATTTATTCGCTGACATTCTGTGATCCTATATTTATGCTATAAAACATTCAACGTGCTTTGGTGGCGGAGGGTGGGTGGGGGGGGTCATAGACACCGTGGAAAGGCCTGAACTGATGCTATCCACTGGTTTGATCTGGACAGATCAGTTTCATGGAGAGGCTAGACGCTGTTGTGCTGAAATGATGATGATGATAATGATAATGGTAGTGATGGTAATTTTATTGGCAAGCGTAAGTATGTGTTTATTTGTTTGTTTTCACCGTTACCCAGCAGCTAAGAGTACCTAGTGAGTTAGAACCTAGTGAGTTAGAACTGGAGAACGTTGGATGAGAGAGAGAGAGAGAGAGAGAGAGAGAGAGAGAGAGAGAGAGAGAGAGAGAGAGAGAGAGAGAGAGAGTTTTATAAAGGCCATAGTCCCTCATGAAACATGGTGTAAACAAAGATTACATGTCAAACGATAAGGACGTAATTAGAAACAAAACTTGTATGCATAAACACTTAATCAACTCTATGTAATATTCTTAATTTTGAAAGCTTTATACAAGTAACGGGAGATCGTTTTTATATCATATTTGTAGAGGGTATTAACATTGCAGCGGACATTAACGTTATAGAGGGCATAAGTCTGAAAAAGAAAGGGTTGCCTATAATAGTTTGGAGGTGTAAACTGGCATCAAAATTTGTCCACTGAAGGGTAGCAAAATACACAATGAAGTTCGTTTTCTTTGGTACGCTTCTTCCATAAGGGACACATAAGATCTTTAGCTTCTTATTGTCTTAACGATAACGGTGTACTAATGGATCAGAAATGCCTAACGTAAACCTTATGATTATGCATTTTAAATGTCGATCCAAATTCATAGATAAATGAAGGGGGCATGATGTGTCCCAACTTATCTGCTTGTATGATTTAAACCTGTCTCTGTCCTGGATGAGACGCGACCATTCTTGCCATCTTGCCATCTGCGGTAGGTCAAACTAGTCTGAAACATGGGCAAAATACATGCGTGTCTTCTACTCCCAAATTTAACACCTAATTTTTTTGCCTCTCACATCCAGATGATAAAACATTGTGTAAGATTTCTTTGGCCGTTTTTAATCTTCCGTCTGTGCAATTTTAATCTGTAAATACATATGACAGCGCCATCTCAGCCTGTTTACCAGTAAATCAGATCGTTAGTCGCTTGCATGATTACTCCTAGAAATTTCACCAAATGGAAATAAATAAAATACACTTTTGCACAATGCACTGCAGATTTATTAAGACCCCGTATTTCGTCTCCGTATGGTGCAGTCGGTTATTTTTGAAAGTTAAAAAAGTATGAATAATTCAACTGTTACCGAAATGTGATAACTTTTGCATAACACACTGCAACGCTTACTTCGCTCTACTCGCGTGCACGGCTCTGAACAAAAAACAAAAACAAAAAACAAAACCAACTAAGTTTAGTCAGGTGACTGTATTACCAACTATACAGTTATGTTGCTCTTTGACTTATTTACATTAAAATTGTAGTGGCAGCTCTATATAAATCATTTAATTGTGTTTGTAATCAATGTTTGTGTCAGACATCTAAACAGCATCGTCAACCAAGAAAGGAAAGGATGTTTGAGATATCACCAACAGATACTGAACCATGCATCACATCATCATACCCTCTGATGTTGAATCGTCAAGGAAAGAAGAGGGAAAAAAAAACAAACAAACATCTCGCTTGATACCATACATACATTTAATACAGTCGATCAACGTGCCCCACATCTAAGACTAGCTTCCATATAGTTACATATACACGACCCATATTTGAGTAAGTTTCATGAGCACAATCTTTGAACAAAATAGGCCAAAGAATGCTTCTGTTTATTGAATCACACAATTTCAGGACACCTGTAAAGGCCACATACAGTTGACGATTCAGTGTTCGTTTTCTTTCTCATCTTCCCATGCCACTTTAGTGGCACTAGCCCCAAGCCACACATTCCGGACCTCAGTCCATGTTCACAACCCGGCTTGTCCCGCCTCAGCAACGCCAATTTACAGTGAGCGGTCAATGCTAACGCCAATTTTACAGTGAGCAGTCAATGCCAATTTACAGTGAGCAGTCAATGCTAACGGCAATTTACTGTGAGCAGTCAATGTTAACGGCAATTCACAGTGAGCAGTCAATGTTAACGGCAATTCACAGTGAGCAGTCAATGTTAACGGCAATTTACAGTGAGCAGTCAATGTTAACGGCAATTTACAGTGAACAGTCAATGTTAACGGCAATTCACAGTGAACAGTCAATGTTAACGGCAATTTACAGTGTGAACAGTCAATGTTAACGGCAATTACAGTGAGCAGTCAATGTTAACGGCAATTTACAGTGAGCAGTCAATGTTAACGGCAATTCACAGTGAGCAGTCAATGTTAACGGCAATTCACAGTGAGCAGTCAATGTTCAGTCGGCATGAGGCAATCCAGCACAAGAGACAATGCCCTATTGCCGAGTCACTTTGGTAGTGTTCAGCTGCGCCTGCTGTGATTAGTATACACAGGACCCCCATCCACTCAGCCCTATATTGACGACAATAATTGCTTTGTCGCGGAGCCTGCGTGAGTAATAAGAATCCCTCTCAGAGGGGCGCATCAACGTCCGTCCGACAGCCTTCGTGAACTTCCTGATACCAGCGATTCCCGACACGAACTCGCCAGTGGCACAGACAAGGAGAGGAAATCAAAACTGAGATCACCATGAGAGCAGGGCAGACTGAGTCTTTTAGCGGTGATCAGTTAGGATGTGGATGATTGTGCTGTGCAGTTCCGATTTGGTCTGAGACAACACAATGGGGCTGTTCTTAACGCTTTCTTTCACCATATATCCCGGCGTCACTCAGGTCCACGAGATACCTGTGCCTGTAGTGTTAGTCAGGAACTTTGAACATCACTGTCAGAGACGCATCCATTATGTGGATGAACTCGACTGTGTCCGGAAATTTGAACAACACTCTCAGAGACGCATCCATTATGTGGATGAAACCCGACTGTCTAGTTCTTGTCTTTGCATCCAGTCTCCCCATTCGATCCCATAGCAAACTCAGGGTAAACAAAAAATCCCACATGTAAATGGCTCATTGGGAATCGAACCCACGACCTTCTAGCCGGAAATCCGCGATGCTAGCCACTACGCAATGGCGGCTGGTCGATTTAGAGGAAAAACAATCAGCACAAAGATCATTAAAGTAAAACTAGATTTAATATTAGAATAGTTACATTTAAATCCCGCTTGAAACTCGCCAGTGAGTGTATTTTCTTCGACCTACTCCCAAAGGTATGGGCTGTGTGGTGACTTGAATTGTACGATTTGTAATGACTTAACATGGTCAAGGCTTGAGTGATGTGTTAAACTTACACTGTGCGAGTCGCTCGGCCAGTATTCATAAATCATCTGAAGATCAAGCAAAGAAAAACTATGGTTAGTTGTTTGTTGGTCAACGTATCCACTACCATTGATCTGTCTATTAAAAATGGTATATGTCAAGGCGACTGTGAAGGTCGCTCTTTGCCCGTACATTTCGGTCAATGAATGCATTGTTCAGGTGAGATTAATAATATTATACGATAAGTGAATTAGTGTACCGTTGAAAGTAGTTTTTGTTCGTATGATAACTCTGCTGACAAATACAGGGATATCCTATGTACGCCGTTAGTTTAGCTTATATTGACGATAATCACGCGTTGCGAGTATTAGATAGGTGTGTGTGTGTGTGTGTGTGTGTGTGTGTGTGTGTGTGTGTGTGTGTGTGTGTGTGTGTGTGTGAAGGACGCTGCCGAAAGTATGAGGGGAAAAAAAGCTGGTAAGAATGGATCAAAAGCCCAAGAGTGGTTTGATGCAATGTCATGCTGCTAATAACAATCTTCATAAGTGGCTTATCATCAAAGAACGTACATTATGTATTGATGACCGTGTCTGTCACCGAAGGACTTCAGTATTAGTATAAAGATTTACTAGGGAAAAGAGAAAGAGACAATTTAGATACTTCAATGACGTGTTAATTACTTCCAAAAAGGACAGGAAATCATTTTGAAACGGAACATAAGATTTCATGGAAAAAATACAGCTAGGTGACAATATCAAAGTAGAGAAATCATTTT
>JADBJO010000904.1:137500-140000 GCA_016801955.1 Conus betulinus | reverse complement strand
ACGTCTGTAAGTGCAGATCTAAAAAGCGAAAAGAGTAATGTGATTGAACAGAAAATCGACTTTTCATTGAAAACGATGGTAAAGATGAATCTTCACCTCCACTCAACAAGCTGACTGATACTACTTTTTATTACGGCCATACTTATCATCAAATGTATGATCAAATGAGTTATATACGTAAAAAGCAGTTCCTTTAGGACACCAGTCAGAGGCTTCACGACTATGGGGAGAATATGGAGTCCTGTCTTGGGTGCAGGAGAAACGGACTTTTCGATCGTGTGTTATTCGTTTAAGCCTCCGACATCTTAAATCTGAGCAAAAAATAATACAGTCTCTCTCTCTCTCTCTCTCTCTCTCTCTCTCTCTCTCTCTCTCTCTCTCTCTCTCTCTCTCTCACTCACACACACACACACACACACACACACACACACACACACACACACACACACACACACAACGCACATACACTGTAAGTATTCACCATACACACACAACAAACACATACACTGTAGCTATTCACCCTATGCGCAGACATCATGTAATTTCATTATACTCTACGTTAACTGAGCAATGTTATCATATCTTAAATACACGAGCTTAGGTTTCCTTATGGGAGCAAAGACTACCCCACTTATTTACTGTTTATTGTTTGCTGTTCCCTGCCTCATTTCATTTCCGATTTCGTTTTGATTAAATCGAGGTTACTTGTATTGTTTGTTTCTGTCTGTCTTTGTGTTTGTCTTCTGATCTCCCTTGCATCCTTGGGTGGATCCTCAAGCGTAGCTCAAAGATTGCCCCCTACATTTTATACTATCTGCATAATATCTGTAGTTTTTCAGCAACTTTTTTTCCTCCCCACCCTTTCGTTTGGTTTCCTTTTACTACTCTTCGCTGGCTGCTTTGGGGGTGCTATTGGATTCTTTTTTGCACCCTTGGTGGTGAGAACACGCGGTATTGTGGACTGTGGTGTGTCTCTATTTGACGCCAGGAGCGCAGATACAGCCAGCCGTGTCTCCCTGATGAGTTTCCGATCCAGCGGACGAAAGGCCTCGGAGCAGGCAATAGAAAATATATCTGCCTTTAAAAGGGATTGCGATGGTTCCCTTATGCACCCAGTGAAGAGTTTTCATTTTCTTAATTTTTTTTCATTTTCCCATTTTTACATCTTTAACCTTCCTGCTCCCCCCCCCCCCCCCCCCGTAAGTTCAAAGTTTTGCCAAGTCATTACTATGAAGACAATTTAGCTGTTGGCCTGCGCTTGTTTTTCCCCCACTATTAGATTGTTCGCTTTCTTTGAGAATTCATCAGCTCATGGTCTCTAAACAGCGTATTGGGGTGAGGGGATAGCTCAGGCATCTGCTAAATCGTGCTCACGAGACCTTGTCTTAAATCTTTCCATCTTAGTTATTAACTTACCTATCTAGCTGTAAATTCTGCGCGTTATAGTTCCGTTGTTTACCAGATGTGTAACGTGTATGGAATAGTCCGCATGCAGTAACGTCTTGAGGAAACTGAAATTAAAACAGAACTCTTCAGCGCGGACCTCAAGAAAGTCGATTTCGATACACCTATTTCATCGTAGTGAAATCAAGGCTGGAGAGAAGCAGTAACCACACGGGTGATCAACTAGACTTCTACGGGTGAAAGGTTTTGGGCTCGTAGAATTGAACACGCAAAGTACACATGAATTTACGAACACAGTGTGACGCGAAATTCTGTACTTAACAGGGAAAATATCGCTTTGAATGCTTACTTCGAACTGGGCATAGGTCGGGGAAACTGCCTGCAGGTTTTGGTAGGTCTCACGCTGCGAAGTAGTTTCACACATAAAATCAGCTTGATTTCAATGGTGTCGGCTGACTGGCAACTCGTCTGTTCTCTCCGTATTCGGTGAAAAACCCTTAGTTCGGAAGTTGTCCAGTACGGTTCCTATGATGTTGGTCAAGTTTTAACATTCTGACTGACACTGAATCCAAGTTTCCTACATTACCAGATAGCACACAATATCCCAACAATCCAAAGCTACACCGGTTTCCTGCAATGTTCGAACACTCCAACGTTACACATGTTCGCTGCAAAAAGTTCGAGCGTCCCGCATGGCCCCTGTTCGCTGCGATGTTTTGTTACACAAATGTCTTTCATTGGGAGTGTCTGCGTCGGGGTTACGGGTTAAAAAGTTCAAGTCGTGACTGCATTGAATGTGTAATCAAAATGTCTTTGGTTCTCTGAAGGTAAAAAAATCGGGTATGAGAAAGAAGATTTTGCAGAGAGATTTGGGTAATAATATATCAACTCGGTGCTGTATGTCAACCATAGTAGAAACACGCGTGACTAGTGGACTCTGCGTTCTTGTACCACTGCGGGGCGCGAGACGATTAGGGCTTCATGTAAATTACTGTTGCAGATCAGACCTTTTGTTTTTAAATGAAGCGCTTGCAGAGCCGGATACAAGCGATGGGGTTATTTCCTCTGACACAGATTGCATACTGCTTCGAGTTCA
>JADBJO010000904.1:122500-132500 GCA_016801955.1 Conus betulinus | reverse complement strand
TCGGGACCCCTCCCCCCATCCCCATTCCCATCTTTCACATTGTCTATCAGCACCACCCCCCCCCCCCCCCCGCTCTCCCTTTCCCATCCATCACGTTGTCTATCGTGCCTCTCCCTCCCCATTCTTCACCTTGTCTGTCGGTACCCCTTACTCCCATCCTTCACATTGTCTATTGGGAACCCCCCCCCCCCCCCCCCCACCCCACCCCTTCCCATTCCCTTGCTTCACGTTGTCTATCAGGACCTCCCCATTCCATCCTTAATGTTGTGTGTGTCGGGACTGAAACAGACGTGGGTGTTCAGGTGACATTTAGTCTTGTCATGACAGGCACACCTAGTGTGAGCTTCGTTTTCGTTTCCATTGTTGAGTTGGTATCATTGCCCAGGATGGGCCAGAGGGTATTTCAGATGGTTCACTTCATTCAGTGTGTGGCCGTTCCGTAAGATGTTGCTGGTTTGTTGTCTGGAATTGCTGATGAAGAATATTGCTTTTTCTCTAAGCCGACTTTCATTCCGTATGTTCTTGGCGTTTTGTCCAATCCGGAGGTGAGTTCCTGGCATTTTACTTTGTCACTTCTCACTTGGTCAAAGTCATCAGTAACCCTTAAATTTCAAAGAGATTACCTTCTTGGAAACGTGAAGGTGTTGAATCCCTGTCTTGCTTTCTGCATTGATTATCTAGGCACATGTTGACAGAATGGGAGATAATAGACGCCTTTGGTACACTCCATGGCTTTTTTTTTTTTTTACCGACGTCTCCCGAGACTGATACTCAGGAGAAGTGAGCTGCTGTCATCTCCGTGCAGTTCTGTAATGATGTAGATGAGGTTGTTGTGTCAAACTAAGAGTTCCCCATGACCTACCAAAAACCTGGACTTTCTCGCAGTCAGAAAAGGAGTAGTACAGATGGCGTTGGTATACTTGGCGTTTTTTCTCTCTCAGGCGCCTCATGTTAATTATCTGTCAGCTGTGTTGCTTTACAGTCTGAATCTTTCATTTCCTTTAAAAACGAATTTTCACTTTCTGCTGAATCTGCTCAAAGGTCTTGCAACATCGTTTCACAGGGGTTGCTGATTGTACAAAGTTAGTTGTTTTTTTTTTTTTGTTCGTTTGTTTTTGTTTGTTTGTTTTTGATAAGTATTATTAAAGGACAAGGTTTGGGAGGTTGTTTTCTTCCACTTTTTAACGTACTCTCTGACACATACTTGTCAATGCCTTGACGACTTCTGGCCTTTCATGCTTCAGAGTTCTGCTGCACATTGCCCTCTTGGCTCCTGTAAGTATGCAGGCAGCTCAATTGTTCATTTGCTTCATTTGGTGAGAGTGCGCTGGAAGCCTTTGTAAATATCTACATATCCTACATTAAGCTTATATGCTATAGCAAATAAACACACCACAGGTAAAAGGAAGTAATATGTCCTCTATCACATGTTTTGAAGTCAACAGTGCAGTATGCTTCACGGAGATCACGTGCCGGAAAGATGCGCATGTAACAGAAAGGTCGGCCATAAGTGTGTACCACAGAGCCCGGCGATAGAGCCACACGACCGTCCGATCTGCCAACATGTGTGTACGGACCTTTACTAGAACGGCTGCGTGGTGAGATGGACGTCCAGTGGGAAACTTTTCAGTCGTTAAGGTCAAGTTCTTCATAGACCTGCATCTTGTACAGAGGTCGTGAGTAGTAGGTAACTACGCCTCAGTCCTTTTCCCGCCACTGTTCCTCCTCCTGAAAGTGACCCGCCACTGGCCCTTTATCTTTCACCTCAAAGGCTCGACGGCAATTGAAGGCTTTCAAGCCTTGTCTGGCGGCCAACCTGCGCTTTACCCCCTCCGGTAATCACAGCCCTTGTCTTGCACACAAGCCGCGACCTTTTCCGTGTCTTGGGGCCTACGGCCTGGAGATTGATGTTGACGAACAGGATGGCGTGTTCTGAAAGCCAGATCTGTTTGATTTGTGAATGAAATGATGGGGGCGGGGTGAGAGGGGTGCGGTGGATGAGTGGGTGGGGGTGGGTGGAAGGGCGTATTATGAATGGCTGGCTGGAGTCGTCTTTCCTGCCAGGTGATTTATAGGGCCAGGGTCAGGGAACCGTCTCGCCGGGCCATGAATCTGCGAGTGGCTTCACAACATGACTGACACCTAGACACGTCGCCCCCCTTTATAGAGGGAATAAAATGGAGATTTCTATCTCCTCTGTCCCCACTCCCGCCTCCTCCATTTCCCCACCCCGACCCTCGAGCCCCCTCACCCACTGTTCGCAGGGTCCTGTCAAAGAGACACACGAACACATACGCACGTTGTCTCGCACACTCGGACACCCGCGTGGTCACACACACACACACACACACACACACACACACACACACACACACACACACGTAACACGCACGCATGCACACACACACACACACACACACGCACGCACGCACACACGCACACACACACGCACGCGCGCGCGCGCGCGCGCGCACGCACGCACGCACGCACACACACACACACACACACACACACACACACACACACACACACACACACACACACACACACACACACTCACACACACACACACACTCACACACACACACACACACACACACACACACACACACACCACTCCGTTGTCTTCTTCCCTTGTGTGTGTGTTCAGCAGTCCGTCATCCAAAGCCACCTCCTTCCCACCTGAACCCGACGTTTTACGACGCCTTAATGGCACGGGCGTGACGAGAAGTCTTAGATCGGTGAAGACTCCCAGGACAGTCTGTCTGTCGACTGGCAGCCTGTCGGTCCGCTGAGCTTCCCCATGTGAAGATGAGAACTCTCGGTGTCGAGTCTCCTTCATCCCTCCTTCTCCTCCTCCCCTTTTCCACCCTATCCCCCCACCCCATCCCCACCCTCCACGCCACCCTCCCTCCCTCTTCTCCCCTTGTCTTTCTCAAGGTCCCCCATCCGCCTCTGAGGCAAAAAAAAAAAAAAAAAAAGCGCAAAACCCCGGGTAGGATCTTATTTCTATGTGCATCGTTTCGACACTTCAAAGCTCATGAATAATGTATTTTCCTGTTCAATAGTACTCTGTTACTGTCTGTCTGCGCTTCCCTCCCCAACTCCTTCCTTACAACCTCCTCTCCCCCATTCCCCACCTCGCTCTCTGTCTTTCTCTCTCTCTCCTCCCTCTCCCTCCTTCTCCCCCCTCCTCTCTCTCTCTCTCTCCTCACCTCTCCCATCTCTCTCTCTCTCTCTCTCTCTCTCTCTCTCTCTCTCTCCCTCCTCTCTCCTCTCTCTCTCTCTCTCTCTCTCTCTCTCTCTCTCTCTCTCTCCTCTTCTTATTTATTATAATAATTCTTTTAAACGAGGTTCTCTCTGGATTTTTTTTCTTTCCCCCGAGATTGTATTCTTATTCATCTAGACGATCAGGAGCACCTACAACACATTAATGCCACGAGTCTCTCTCTCTCTCTCTCAGTTGGGTTTTGTGATGGGGGAGAGTTGTGAGTAAGGTGTGTTGGGGAGGAAGGGAGCGGACAGGTCCTTAGTTCACATGGTGGCGGAAAGAAGAAGGAAACGGAGGGGGGAGGGTGGTTGTCTGTTGACGACCATGAGTCCTTTGATGTTGATCGGTCTCCGCTTTAGAGCTGGCAGCTCTCGTCTCCGGCTTTGACATTGATATGTATCGAAGATTTTAGCAAAGGTGTCTGCTTTCTCCCTCTAACCCTCCTCCCCCCCCCCCCTCTCTCTCTCTCTCTCTCATTCTGTCTGTCACTCGCTCTCTCTCTCCCCCCCCCTCTCTCTCTCTCCCTCTCTCGTCATTCATTAAATCATCATTCATTCATTCATTCATCTCTCTCTCTTTCTTCTCCTTCTTCGTCTTCTTTTCCCTCTCTCTCTCTCTCTCTCTCTCTCTCTCTCTCTCTCTCTCTCTCTCCTATTTATTTATCCTATCTATATCAAATCATATGTGCATTGCATTAGATACTAGTTAAAAACCCTGGGTATGACTGAAAACAGCCGCTTAAGGTTTACAAGGTGTTCCTGGATTAGACATGAGAAAAAAAAGTCATGGGTGTCGAGAATTCGTAAATATTTGGTTAAAAATGGGATTGATTTGGCTTGGTTTAATCAAACAGTGGAACATGTAAATGTTTTCATGAAGGAGTAACGACAGAGATTACCGGACCATAAATCGCAAAGCCTGTATGAACATGGATTTTCTTCTTCTTCTTTTTTTTTTTTATTCTTTTCTTTTCTTTTGATGAATCAATTCTTGTCGTAAATCTTGTAAACATCATCAGGTTTTCGTTTTTCAGTGCCTTTAAGCTGCCTTCAAATCGTGGAACATATCGTTTATTTGACATGGACAAACATGACATGTTACATCACAACATTTAGATTTGGAATATGAGACAATAGAGTGCATCGTTACTGATATGCGAAAGTGACAGAAGGTGTCAACATACACTGTCCGTTAAAGCATGAATTATGTCTTTGTCCATGAACAGGAATATAATGTTTAATTTGATCACTGTACACTGCAGACGACCAGTGTTGCACACATTATATCATGTGCCAGACTGCCATAGGCAGCCACACCAAAACGGGCAATACCCTGTCACCATTTTCTCTTATTTCTTAATTTTCCATTGTTTCATTTTCAATTCTAAATGCCAATTCTAAAAGTTGGCTCTTCTTTTGTTTACAAGTATAATACTATACTATGCTGTTGTTATTACCTCTGTTGTCGTGTTTAAATTTGTCTGTTGTGGTAATATGTTGTATTATACATTTTAACGAGGCTGCCATCAGTCACATGCTTATTCTGCAAGTCTCACCGCCAGGGATTTATATAAGAGTCCTCTTGTTGTCCTGGCAAATGTGCTTTGTGTTCAATGTTTATGTTTATGTTATGTTCATGGAAATAAAACTGTTTAAAAGCATGAATTCAATCGAAAACGAATCATACATTCTGTGTTCTGTCACGCTTTTCAAGATTTACGACAAGAATTCAGTCCACACACACACACACACACACACAAATTATGGAAATTCATGTTTATTCCGTACTGCTAAGCTTTTGGCAAGTCAACATGAACTAACGCTGAGGAACATTTCTTGTTTTTTTGTATAAGATATTTAAGCAGAGAACTACTACTGCCGTAAGTAACATACTCTGACTCACAGAGCAAAGCACCACTCAACATTCAAGGTCTGGTGTGGCCAACCAACCCTGAGGAACAGTTCAGTGACAAGCCTCCAACGTTGGCGGAAATCAAGAAGGTGGTCGACAAAAGCCAGAGCCAAATCATCACCAGGGCCAAACGGAATACCTTACCAGCTGTACAAGAAATGTCCCAAGGTGCTGGAGTGGCTCCACAGGCTGATGCGATCAGCTTGGAGAAATCAGAAGATCAGCGGCCAGTGGATGATGGCAGATGGTGTGTACATCACCAAAGAGCAAAACTCAAGTGACATCAGCCAGTTCAGGCCAATATCACTACTGAACATCGAAGGGAAAATCTTCTCGGTCATGGCAGCAAGGCTGACCAAGTACCTCATGGAAAACAAGTACGTGGATGTGTCAGTCCAGAAAGGTGGCATCCCAGGCGTGGCTGGCTGTGTAGAACACGCCACAATGATCTGGGATGCAATCCAAAGAGCAAAAACAGAAAAGAGAGACCTGGACGTAGTGTGGCTTGACCTGGCAAACGCATATGGATCTGTACCCCATGAGATGATACAGTTGGCTCTTGAGATGTACCATGTGCCAAAGAACATCCGCGACATGCTCAAGAAGTACTTCAGTGGCTTCTCAATGCGGTTCTCTACCAAGGAATACACAACAGATTGGATCAACTTGGAAGTGGGCATTGCAATGGGCTGTGCAATTTCCCCAATACTGTTCGTGTTGGCAATGGAAGTCATCTTGAAAGCAGCAACAAGCAATGCAAGACAAACAGACCTTGGCGATGGATACAAGATGCCCCTCTCAAGGCCTTCATGGATGACACTACAGTGATTTCATCCAGAGAAGACGAGACACGTCACGTGCTGGAGAGGCTGGACGACATAGTTGCCTCATCCAGAATGAAGTTCAAGCCAAAGAAATCACGGAGTCTCTCACTGAGGAAAGGAAAAAGTGTGGCCGAATCTGGTCTTCAGTGTTGCCAACCAGGCCATTCCAACAGTTTCAGAAGAGCCAGTCAAGAGCCTTGGAAGATGGTATGATGATACGCTGAAAGACACACAAAGAGCAAAAGAAACCAAACAGATGTCGGAAGAAGGCTTGGAGACCATTGACCAGTGTGGGCTCCCTGGCAAATACAAGGTCTGGTGTCTGCAGTTCATGCTAATACCAAAGCTTCTATGGCCTCTGATGATATACGACATCTGCACCAGCATAGTGTGGAGGCAATGGAATCCAAAATCAACAAGTTCACAAGAAAATGGCTTGGTGTCCCACCCTGTCTGACTGACATAGCGCTGTACTGTCGCCAAGCAAGCTGAAACTACCACTGAAATCCATCCTGGAGGAATATAAAGCAGGGAAGATCAGACTTCAAAGCATGCTGGAGGACTCAGGAGACAAGGTGGTTGAAGCAATCAAGCCCCAGCTGAAGACAGGCAGAAAATGGAAAGTTCAAGAGGCGATGGATTCTGCAAAAGAAAGTCTCAAGATCAGAGAAATAACAGGACACACACAGACCAACAGACAAGGACTGGGGATGACCAAAACTGAATGGTGGTCAAAGGCCAAAGGAAAAGCCAAAGAGACATGATGATTCAGAGATGAGAAAAGAAGAAGACCAAAAAACTCCAAAAAGCAGTCCAGCAGAGCCAGCAAGGCAATGGACAACGTGGGAGAATGCACACTCCAAAGAAGTCTCACTTGGACATTTGGCACATGGCCCCTCTCAGGATCAGCTTCATTCTCAGATCTGCATATGACCTTCTGCCCTCAAATGCAAACCTGGTGAAGGGGGAAAAACAGACGATCCTTCATGCCCCCTCTGCCATGAAAACAAACAGTGGAGCATGTCCTAAGCTCATGTAAAGTAGCCCTGGCTCAAGAAGGTACACATGGAGGCACAACCAAGTGCTCAAAGAGATTGTACAAGTAGTCTGGGCTAGTACCAACACCACAAAAGGGAAAATCAGGACTCCAAAAGCACCCGCAACATTCTTCACGGCAGGAGGCAGCGAATCATGGCCAAGAACAACAGTGCCACTCGGAACATGCAGGCAGAGTCTGCTGGACGGGGCAGATGACTGGGAGTGCACTGCAGACCTCCCAGAATGGAAGAGTCACCCAGAGATCATCAGCAAGAGTGGCATGAGACCAGACATAGTAGTAGTCCACTCTCAGTCAACCAAGCAGCTGATCATGATCGAGCTCACGGTGCCATATGAGAACAGAATGGAGGCAGCTCAAATCTACAAGACTGAAAAAGTATGCTGATCTGGCAAACAGCCTGAGGAGAGAAGGCTATCAGGTCAAAGTCCTCACTGCAGAAATTGGAGCTAGGGGGTTTGTAGGAACGTCTGCATACAGCCTCATGAAACAGCTCTCAGTTGCAGGGAGGGAAAAAACCAGAGCCCTGAAAGCAATGGCAGAAGCGGCAGAGAGGTGTTCAAGTTGGATCTGGTCAAGGAGGAACAAAAGTGAACTTCATAAGGCTTAACTTTCCTACAAATATCAGGTGTCCCTGTGGCTCAGTGGTTAGTGCGCGAGTCATTAAGTGGAAATGAGGACTCTCTGCTGCCACGCTCTCCACGAGTTTCTTTCTACAGAGAACTACTGCCGTAAGTTGGAAAGAAAAGAAATAACTAATCATATTGATGATGCGAGATTTCTTCTTATATCCTTCAGTGTACTGTCATGTTTGCTTTTTTTTTTTTTTTTACTCTTTTTGACAAATGTGTACGATTCGTATGTTTATTATGTTAAAGCCCCTCAAAAGAGGCTATGGTCTATATTGAACATACCATTTATTTATTCATTTTCTTGCCCCCGCTTCCCGCTCTCCGTCTCCCTCCTCTCTCTCTCTCTCCTCCTCCCTCCCCCTCCCTCCCCCATTTCCCCTTCTCTTTCTCTCGCTGTCTCCCCCCTCCCCCCTTCCCTCCCCCCCCCCCCTCTCTCTCTCTCTCTCTCTCTCTCTCTCTTCACCCACTCCCCCACTCCCCTCTCTCTCTCTCTCTCTCTCTCTCTCTCTCTCTCTCTCTCTCATTTCTTTTTCTCTCCTCACAGTGAACAGTTAAATCCAGTCTGAGGGCACTTTCGTAAAAGAATAAACCAGAATACAATGTAACTTTGTGAGTTCCTCACATAAAGGAATAAACCGCAACACAACGTAACTTTGTGAGTTTCTCACATAAATGAATAAACCCGCGACACAACGTAACTTTGTGAGTTCCTCACATACACGAATAAACCACAACACAACGTAACTGTGTGAGTTCCTCACATAAAGGAATAAACCACAACACAACGTAACTGTGTGAGTTCCTCACATACACGGATAAACCACAACACAACGTAACTGTGTGAGTTCCTCACCATTCGTGCATGCTTCTACATTTCCTTTCCAATCTGATGGTGCGTTCACTGATTTGGAAGCCACAATCAGGACGAAACGATACCCCAAACGCAAATGGGGCAAAATGGCACAGGACGAAATAACACCAGGGCGAAATGGCACGGGACGAAATAACACGGGAATGGCGAAATAACACCAGGGCGAAATGGCACGGGACGAAATAACACCAGGGCGAAATGAGGGACGAAATAACACCAGGGCGGGCGAATCAGAGTGTCCCCGTTGCCTCCAACTCTTCTTCTGACCACCTTCTGTTCCTTCTCCTGGCACTGTGCTTTGGGGGATGATTTTTGGTAGGCCTGGGGCCGGTTTAATGAACAAACAACGCGATTGATGAGCCGAGTTACTCGAGGAAAAGAAAGGTTCTGCAAAATCGAGTTTTAATAAGCCACAGTCACCATTAGTGAACCACGGATCATGGAACCACTGTCAGTGGTAGGACGGTCCAGCCCCGTTTCCTCCACCATGTGGTCGTTCAGCTGCGGCAGGTCCGCCCAAACCATAACAGATTGTGTGTGTGCGTGGAGGAGGTGGGGTGGGGGGGTGTCAGTTTAAGCTAGCCAACCACACTGGGTAGACACCGTCACGTCTCACACACAGGGCTGCCTGTATGCAATAAAACAAAAAAAAAATCTTGTCGTGAACAGAACAACGTATGTGCACGATGATTTAATGATAATGAATACTTATATAGCGCCTATTCTCGGCTAGAGACCAAGCTGTAAGCGCTTTACAATCAACACGTTTAAACAACGGCCTGCCTACCTGGGTAGTGCCGACGGAAGAGCTGCCAGCCGGCGTTTCATTCAGTCGTTTCCCGTGTCATCATCCAGTCAATATCGTTCAATATCGTTCACTCAATTTCCTTACTTCATTCTTTCCATTTCTCATGCAGGGTCCATGCTATGTGTAACGTGTCATCCATACCGACGGCCAAACTGGCCTACTCTCCCGAAAATTGGTGATGGGATTTTTTACGTGTGTGCAAGATGTTATGCGCGTGCGTTCACACACGGAACCTCGGTTTATAGTCTAATTCGAAGGACTGTATGGGAAATTGAGTCAGAACCAATGTTAACTCCGAGGGAAAAATCCCCCTGTACCGAAACGCCCTGGCGGAGATTCGAACCCGCAACCCCAGGATCACCAAGATTACGAGTCCGGCGCTCTACCCAACTGAGCTAATCCGGCTCAGTTGGTAGAGCGCCGGACTTAAAAACAAGTATAATTCTATTTTCTAGAACTACAGACATCGTTGAAACGAATTTAGCTGAGCCTAGCGAAGCTCTTAGGGCAACAACCAGTCCGAGATTGATTTCATGCACATCGAACACTAGCCATGACGTCTGCTACTGTGCTGTGATTGGATGAAACCATTTGACACAGAAGTGCGATCATATCAAAAGTTTTGC
>JADBJO010000904.1:110000-117500 GCA_016801955.1 Conus betulinus | reverse complement strand
ACTCACACCACGCACCCACCCACCCACCCACCCACCACTGAAACAGAGAGTAAATGAGAGGCATACGACAGAATGTCTGTTTGGTCAAAGAGGCATGTCTTGAAAACGCAACAAAATTTCCAAACTCAGATTAGAAACACCTTGATTTCCAAACATTCAGTTTAATTAAAAAGCGCCAGCACACACACACACACACACACACACACACACACACACACACAGAGAGAGAGAGAGAGAGAGAGAGAGAGAGAGAGAGGTACGAGAGAATGTACTGTCTGCTTTGCCCAAAGAAGCATGTCTTGGAAACGCAACACAATTCCCAAATTCGGACTAGTGTCACACACCCATGTTTGTGCACACACACACACTTGCACTCACAAACACAGTATGCTTACTCCGTACGCAACGCACAATCACTCCATTCACCCAAAGGAGCACTATCACCACAAAATTAAGTTTTCTATAAAACACTCCCCTTTACTCAATAATAAAGAAAAGGGTCCTAAATCTTCTTTTCACTTCAGTATGTTTTCCAACAATTATTTCTCCTCTTCACAAGATATTCCACACATATAAACAATAATACAATATTCAAAGTTTTATCAAGAATCAAACACACACACACATATTACACTATCAGTTCATTATATTAAATAATTGCAGTAAAGACAAGTCATCTTCTTGACTTGTCGAGGAGCTTTCGTGCACTTGGCTGTACCACCTCTGGACCACCACAGTCTGGATCCTCACTAGACTGGTACACCTTAGTCGGGAACACCACTGGACGCTGAGGGATTCTGTAATGAAACCCTAGGTCCAGGGTTAACCTCTAAAATGAATTTTATTTAATTTTTCTTATTCTCTCTTTTATTATTATTCATAGCTCCTTTTTAACTCCTTTTACATTCACTCCAAAATCAAAATAGAATACTCACACGAGTCTTGTTCCGCCAACTTATTCCTACCTACAGTTGGGGTACAGAAAGAAATCTTTATAGAACAACAATATTTCATTTATTTATTTTTCAATTCTTCTTTTCTTTTCGCGTTCAACGTTCATCTTCTTTTTTTTTTTTCCCAGCGCAATATCCTCAAATCTTTATAATCATCAAACTTCTGTTATCATTACAATTACACCTTTAATGTAATTGCTTTAACCAGTTTACAACCCCCCAACTGGTACTCACCTTTTAGGGAATAAGCAACAAGCCTACCCTAGTAGACTTCCAGTCTACATTTACACTCTATACTTAGTGAAACTTTGCCACGCCAGGCATCTTACACCCACCAAGGGTTAAGCACACCCAAACCAGGGCTGCATTGGACAAACCAGTCCAACCATGTAGCACACCCAACCCAGGGTTGCACAGGACAAACCTAGTCCTAACTATATTAAAACCCAGGAGGGTTATAATGGACATATTCCTATGTCCGTGTCCAGAGCTCCTCTGAAGTAACAATAATTTTCCACCCTTCCTCACATTGGGTGAACACACTTCACAATCCACTCAGCGTCCCACTCTTCCAAATCACTTGTGGTGGCACTCCATGTATACAAAAAAGCATCAAAACCGTAGGTTCCATTCCACAATCGCAAAAATTACAAAATCTCTTAACACTCTTTTCTTTGATATGAAACTTCTCCATTCACATAACACTTTTCTCATTCACATGACAATTAGAAACACCTTGATTCCCAAGACATTCAGTTTAATTAAAAGTGCGAGCACACACACACACGCACGCACGCACGCACGCACGCACGCGCACACACACGCACACTCACTCTCTCACACACACACACACACACACACACACACACACACACACACACACACACACACACACACACACACTCACCTACCTCTGAAACAGAAAGGACAGAGCTGAGGGGGGGGGGAGGAGGCAAGAAAGGAACAGTTTGATGTGTTTTGTTATGAAAAGTTTCGTTTGTGATGTAAATACAATGTTTTAAATAGATTTTTTTTTAGATACGCTTATTTTCCCCAAGGGCTTCGTGGGTACTGTATGGGAGTGCAAGTCTGTCCGCGCGCGCGCGCGCGCGTGTATTTGTGTGTGTGTGTGTGTGTGTGTGTGTGTGTGTGTGTGTGTGTGTGTGTGTTGTTGTTGTTGTTGTTGTTGTTGTTGTTGTTGTTTGTTTGTATGGGTGTGTGTGTGTGTGTGTGTGTGCGCGCGCGCGCGCTTTTGCATGGTTGCTGGTTTACTTTGTTGGCATGAAAACTGTGATAAGAGATCTGTGTATAGGCAGCGATCTTTTAACTTAATGGTATGCTTACTGTGTGTATGGCGTGTGGATATTATATTATGTGTGGATATATTATATATATATATATATATATATATATAGAGAGAGAGAGAGAGAGAGAGAGAGAGAGAGAGAGAAAATCGATGAGAGAGAAGCATGTCTTGTGTGTGTGTGTGTGTGTGTGTGTGTGTGTGTGTGTGCACTTGAATGTGTGCTTTTTGACTTCGAATTTCTCTCTCTCTCTCTCTCTCTCTCTCTCTCTCTCTCTCTCTCTCTCTCTCTCTCTCTCTCTCTCTCTCTCTCTAAGCCATGCGCCAATCCACGTGACAGACAGTCAATGACGAAGAACACGACACTAGGTGACGGAGAGCACGACATTCGGTGACGGAGTACACGACAATCGTTGACAGGCTACACGACAATCTGGGACTTTATGGCGTCGTCACCGAGTCCAGCGGAGAAAGACTGGCCGCCCCTGAAAGCTGACAACATCAAAGGCGAAGGTCCGGTTGATGACCAGACAGAGCCGATACTGGGCACTAAAGCGAAGTGGAGTGTTGCATCGAACCATACTGTGCGAGGAAGT
This sequence comes from Conus betulinus, assembly GCA_016801955.1. Classification (NCBI taxonomy): domain Eukaryota; kingdom Metazoa; phylum Mollusca; class Gastropoda; order Neogastropoda; family Conidae; genus Conus; species Conus betulinus. The sequence continues at coordinate 114,648 of JADBJO010000904.1, read as the reverse complement.
TTGGGCCTTTGTGCCAAGACCATTCGTTTTGCTATAGCAATGGTCTCCCATGCTTCATCCTTGTCTTCTTGACTCTGTCGTTGAGCACCAAGCTGACAGTCAAGAGTTACGAGTTCGGATCAATCTTGCGCCCAGCACAAAGACAGCTTCTTTGGCTTCCCATCGTAAAAGGGACATGAAGCCAAAACAGTCCAGGGCTTTTGCAAACGTTGCAAATGTGTGATGCATCATAGAATTGTACGTTAGAGTGTCCAGATCAGAGTTATCAAGGAACAGTTTTAAAAGTCTTCACTCTTGCGGTAGGCAGGACGTCGCCATGTTTTAAAAGCTTCACCTGAATGTGCACGCGTAAAGAACGGGGAAAATGCTCCCGCTAGACGCAACAGACTCGCAGCATGTATCAGCATGTGGCAGTTGTTTCAAAGGAAAATATGGAAAATGCGTTTTTCCCGCAGTTTCTGTATCCAAGAGGGTCTCGCTTCCGAATCCTAGGGTGTCGGTAGAGAATTACAAAAGGACAACAATGGATGTCCACGGCTGTGCCATATGGTGCTAGATATCTTCCTTGCCTCCCCTCCCTCCCTTCCTCGCCTGGGATAGATGTCCACGTCTGTGCCGTGTGATGCTAGACATGTCCCTTACGTCCCCTCCACCCCCCCCCCCCCCCTCACCCCGTCCAATCACCTGGGATGGATGTCCACGTCTGTGCCATGTGATGCTAAACATGTCCCTTTACCCCCACCCCCACCCCCGCCATTCTCCTAGGATGAATGTCCACGTCTGTGCCGTGTGATGCTAGACATGTCCCTTACCCCCACCCCCCACCCCCTCACCTCTCATGGGATGAATGTCCACGCGCCTGTGCTGTTATCTCCGTCAGTGTATGTGGAAGATGAACTAGAATCCAACAAGACATATCTTTGTCTCTAAACTGTTTATATTATATTCGCGACCTTTTTTTCGATCCTTTTAGAGTCCCTTGGCCCAGTGGTGAATCATTCTGTTGTCGGTGTGTGTGGGTGAGGAGGGGGGGTGGGGGGGGGGGGTATGTGCGTGGTTAGAGGGGGTAGGGAGGGGTACTCCTTATTTCCTCATAATTGGAACAGTCTTTGAAGACAGTGATCCTGGGTCCGCGAGAACATAAATGGCAGAGGACGGAAGACATTCGACGTGTTTGGGGCACTGAAGCAGAGAGAGAGAAAAGGAGTGATCTTCGTCAACAATGCTGGTCGGTGCAGACAGAGACTGGCTGTCAGAACTGGGGGTGCTCTCGAACAGACGAGGCGTGAAGAAAATAACAGCGTGGATGACAGTCCGCGGATTTTTTTTTTTACCGATTCAAAATTGCATGTTGTTTTCTTCTTCCCCCCCCCCCCCCCCCCCCCCCCCCCCCCCCGACCCTGACCCACCCATCCGCCCATCCCTCCTCCCCCCCCCCCCCCCCCCCCCCCTTCCTCCGCCCAGAGCATAGCTGTCATGACTGGACTGCTTTCTGCAGGTCAGGATAGGTCACCGACACCATGGAGAAGAGAGAGGGAGACAGAGAAAGGGAGGGAAGGAAGGAAAAGAGAGAGAGAGAGAGAGAGAGAGAGAGAGAGAGAGAGAGAGAGAGAGATGAGCTGTACAAATATGCCCATGAAGTCCATAGAAATGCATTGATATCTACAGATTGTCAAACAGAAAGACTGCTATGCAGAAAGAGTCAAATAGATCAACGTGCGCACACACACACACAGACACACAGTTGTACCAACACACGTACAACACACACACACACACACACACACACACACACACACACACACACACACACACACATACGCGAGCGCGCACGCACACACGCACGCATGCACGCGCGCGCGTGCGCATACACACACGCACACACACACATACTCGCCCGCGCGTACACACACGTTCACAGGCACGAACGCGCACGCACACACACACACACACACACACACACACACACACACACACACACACACACACACACACACACACACACACACTCTCTCTCTCACTCTCTCTCTCTCTCTCTCTCTCTCTCTCTCTCTCTCTCTCTCTGCGCCTGTGTGTGTGTGTCACTGTGTGTGTGTGTGTGTGTGTGTGTGTGGTGTGTGTGTGTGTGTGTGTCACTGTGTGTGTGTGTGTACATAACCTGATACAGAGGCTAGCGTCGTGTGCATAATCTAATGCAGGGGTTAGCATCGTGGAAGATTCGGGGTGGAATGTTCAAATCCCATCAAAACCAGAACTGGTGAGATTAGCGTCGCTTAAGCCAGACGCTCCCAGTTATCTCATCTGAGTTTCTTAAGTCCCCTGTGGATTCTGCACTTGGGTCAAGTGGGAAGATTGATAAGCCAAACAGTCTAAAAAACTGCCCATCACACAGGGGGGGGGGGGGGGGGGGGGGGGGGGGGGGGCTTTGACAGAGAGTATTGCTGACAGTTCGGGAGCAACACTGCAGGTGACTGATTCTGTGGCCAGGTTCACGTCGGGAAAGCAATAAGAGCAGAAACGCATCACGTGATTCCAAACCAGAACGGAACGGCATAGCATAATCATCATCATCATCTTCTTCGTCTACTTTCTCTTCGATCACCATGAAATAAAAAAGAAAAAGAAAACTATAAGGTCAGTCGGGAGAGCGCGGGCCTCCGCCATTTCGGACAAATCCTGGATGATCCATGTGATCCGGATCCTCAGCACGGATCTTCAGGCAAATATCCGGGGTTAGTGCTTGGGCCGCATTGCGTTTTTCTTCTGAGTGTTGTTCTGTGGCTTTTGCGTCGTCTTGTCGACAAACAAAACAATAGACGCAGGAGAGAGAGAGAGAGAGAGAGAGAGAGGGAGAGAGAGGGGGGGGAGAGGGGGGGGGGAATCTCGAACCTTTTGAGTCTGCTACAGAGACTTGTGACCTTCTTTCATGTTGTGACGCAGTCCCAAAGCTGAAAAAACTCATCTGCTTGACTTGCATGGACTTGTGGGTGTGTCAGAAAGTTCCTGTATGTTTCTTAGGCGTAAATTATCAGAGGTGGCCTGTCAACGATCTTGAGAGGCAGGATCTGGACTCAGGCTTTGTTGATGGGTCTTTCAAGCTGCTGTATTACAGACGCAGTCGTGCTTCTACCTTAAAATGTTCAGATACAAAACAAACAAACAGAAAGAAATAAACCAGTTGCTTAAAAAAAAACAAAAATCTTCTATTGCTGGAAGCTAATGAAACGAGAATATGTGCAGTTATACCCTTGAATACACGTATGTGGATCCTATGTATTAATGAAACCCGTTGTTTCAAAAAACAGCTTAGCATATTTCAGGAAGAAAAAAAAAGGGCATTTCTGTACCATTAAGTCATGTTTTCTTCATCTTTCAGTTGAAGGTTAATAGGAATGCCACCTGATGTTGAATTTGACCGAGTGAAATGTTGATAAAGAATCTCTCTCTCTTTTTTTAAAATCTAACTTATGTCTATCGATTTTGTTTTTAATACATAAAGGTAAGAAAAAAAACCCTGACCTTTGTCTATTTTCAAAGACTGTGAACTTGAATATAACAGCCATACCGAATGCATCGTTTACATAGGAACCGAAGGTGCAAGATTAGTTCAACCAACCAACCACAAATTGATGTCCATCACAAGAGAACTTTTCCATGATTACTTCTCTCTGTGCTAATCTGAACAGTTTGCAGCGTGTCCTTTTTTCCTCCCGGAACCCACGGAAGTACACAAACATTGGATCACGAACCAAAAGATCGCACCGTGAAGAATAAAGGCACGTTGTCGAAATGGCGCATTTAGACGATCTTGGTTCAGGAGCTCAAAGTTTCTTCAATGTAGAATGACCTTTAGGAACATCTGAGGTCGAGTGAATTCCTTTTGGAACAGTTGGACGAGGAGAAGAGGAGGGAGGGAGGGGGGATGCTGGGCTAAGTCCAGTCACCTTCCGACACAGGGTAGAGACTGATGACCGGCCAAGTCCTTACTATGAGGAGAGAGATGACGGCTGCTGTCCAGAGTCGTGTGAACTGTGCGCTCAGATGACAGGAGCACACAACCCAAAACTCCTGACCAAAACAGCAGGTGCCTGCATCCGTCGGGCCTGGCGGACGCCAGGAATTATTATGAAAAGGAAGGGTAATATACCCCTTTCTGGCACTGTCGGTGAAACTGTCGGTCCTCATTCGTCTCAAATGCTGTGACCCTGCATGTCCAGCTCTCGTAGGAGCCTTTGTTTCCATTTCCCCCTCTACATCCAAGCTAGCAGTGAGTTTATGCTCAGTGTGGTCTGTATCGGTAAGTTCATAGGAACTGTTCTTAGGTGGATGAGGGTGGCGTTCTTCCAAGGGAGATTATTCACTCACTCTGCCTCTGCGACTCGGCAATCAAAGTGGTCAACAGCGAGGCTTAGAAGTGGTCTCCTCCACATGTTGGATCAGAGCAGACGCCATTGAACACCACACAGGTGACTGGCGGGCGGTGCAGTGTCTCCTCTGGTGGGTCGCCTCATGACGATCTAACTGCATCCCATTGACTACCAGTGCTGGGGATTCAACAAGACGAATCTGCTGGGTGTGGATATAATATACATTGGGGAACCAACATCAGCGGGGTGGAAGTTATGCCACTGGGCAGGGGAGGTGGGGG
>JADBJO010000904.1:92500-100000 GCA_016801955.1 Conus betulinus | reverse complement strand
TTCAGTCTTCAACAAGATAGACTTCTGTAATACATAATTCAAGTGAGTTTTCGAGAGAGTGTTGGGGCGGCGATTGGATAATCACGCAACAAGCTGACATACGGTAAGTGCGCGACTGTGTTGTCCGGAGTATGAATCACGCTGCCCTAGCACAGTGTGTGTGTGTGTGTGTGTGTGTGTGTGTGTGTGTGCAAAGTCCTTGCGAACGTTGGCACACATGCTCAGTTCCTAATCTGTCTCCAGAGATCGAGTGTGGATGTGGTGCAGGCGGTCCCTTTTTGGGGCTGACATTGGTCTGACAGGGTTACACCTAAGTGAAACTGTGACGCCTGATGACTGATACTGCGACGGCAGATTTTGTTACATGTTCTGGTTTTCACAGGGTGGGCGAACCTCTCTCTCTCTCTCTCTCTCTCTCTCTCTCTCTCTCTCTCTCTCTCTCTCTTCAGCTGATGGCATGATCTAACTCTCCGAATTGAACTGCATCACAAACTCCGTTAAACATGTTATCAAGAGCCACAGCTGCATTGCTAGAAACACAAATATTTATCAATTGTTTTGTAGAAAGGTTGGCTTTTCTGCTGGGAGAGGGAGCTGGACACACAGTAGATCTGTGATGCCTCTTGTCAGTGTCTATAAATACTCTACTTCCCCACGTGTTTGTGGGGTGGTCTGTGCATGCCATGGTGTGGCCAGTAACGTTAAAAATGTGTTGTTGTGTATGTAAACAGAAAATCTTTTGTTAAACAAGGATCATCTGGCTTTGTTGTTGAAGTTACTCGACTGTTAGACTCAATCTGTGGTTCAATATGAGGCCTCGATACTGCTGTCGTATGCTGCGAAAAAAAAAATCATCGGTTTGCTTAAATGTTGTTGCAAATGCCGGATGGTGCGGTATGTGGGTGGTGAAACAGCTATTGATTCTGTTTACTTTTTTTTTTCGTTAAATTAGATGATACTAGTTAAAAATCAGTCAGATACAGGATCCGATATTACCACTAAAGTTTATCGGAGAGTGGTAATGAAAACTGGGTGACCAACATGATAGTGACACTGTATGAATATGGTCTTGGTGTTTGTATAGTTGAACCAGGTTGTCGTCGAGACGAATGAATTTATGAAGCTATTCCGAGAAAGACATCGATTCCCTGTGGCAAAATTGGAATTACCTCGTACCAGATAGAGACAGAGTTGGACTGTATACAATGTGCAAGCATTCATGGTTTAATTTGTTTCAATCTCCATGAAAACAGGCAGACATATCAAATGCAACTTTACTGAATTTAGATTCGGTGTGACTGACACTTCTGGTGATTATTACCACTGTCAGCAACTACGTGACAGAAATTTCACCTGTGCACTATGTCAAAACTCAGAAGACGACGAAATCCATTTTATACCGTCTTGTCCAGTATTCTGACGGTCCATTCCACATAAGTATATCCATCACTCTTGGGTTGGTTTTTTTTTCTTTTTTTTTTCATATTAATCTTGTTGATGCCAACATCAGATGAAAGTTCTGTTAAACTGTTAGTAGATTTCCATGTAAGACATTTAAAGAAGCGTTTATGCTGTTACTTAAATCATTGGGACATTTCACTTCTCATTTCTCTCGCACTACTAGTTCTTCGTAATTCCACTGCCTTGTCATTCAGACATGCATGTATTGGACATGCAATACAATACGGCAATGGGACATTCAACACAGTCCGACGCACTAACTGACAGTAGTCCAGAGAAACTGAAAGACAGAGAGGGAGAGAGCAACTGAACCACGATAGAATGCTTGTTTAAACAACAGTCGAACCTGTCTGTGTGTCTCCATATCAGTAGATTGCACAGTCTCTCACTGGATGTGTCCCTGTGTGTTTATTAAACATGCAATCCAGTGCTACATGTGCTGCCACAATCCAGCTGTGAAATCCGCAATGTTAGCATTGTTCTCCATCACATCTCTCTCCTACCCTCCACACCTCCACTCCATTTTTTTTTTTTTAATTCCCATAGTCTAATACCAAGGTTGATTTGATGTCCTGCATCAGAAACAAATGTTCTATGCAGATTTATTGCTATGTGTGTCGCCCTTTGGGAAACGTTCCACTTGAAGTCTTAATACCAATGGAAGAAGCCTGAGATAGCTGCGTTCACAACGAAATGATACTGGTTGTTCTGCGATGTTTGGCTGTTTTGTATATTGACCACACACTATAGCTGTCTATAGATTTAAGTACACACCATACGTACGTTGACGAATCAAGTACTGTAGCACTTTGCAGATTAACCCCCCTCTACAGCTGTGTCCTTTAACCACACCTGCGGCTATGTGTAGATTAAACCACCCACTCTATTTGTGCATAGATCAGACCACCCACTTATAGTGTGTGTAGATTTAGCACCAGTTGTTGCTGTTTGTAGATCTACCACTTACTAACACTGTATGGGCCTTAACTACCAACTACAGTTGCGTGTAGATTAGCCCCCCCCCCCCCCCCCCCCCCCCCCCCCCCCCCCCCCCCACTGTTACTGTGCGCAGATTAATCACACACGATAACTTTCCATGGATTTACCATCTCTTATGACTGTATACAGATTTAACCATGAACTAAAGTTGCGTGCAGATTAACCACACGCGGTTGCTGTGCGTTGTTTAACCATCCACTATAACTTTGTGCAGATTCACCACCCACTATTACTGTGTGCAAATTAACCATCTACTACAGTTGTGTCAATCCATTACCCACAGTTACCGAACGTCGATTAACCCACCACTATAACTTCGTGTATCTTTATCACCCACTGGTTGTGGATGATGGAGAGGTCGTTACTGCTCTTGGCGGAAAGAGAAATAAATGGTGATACGAAACAAGACAAGATTTCTTTTTAGACCTCTGGCTCTTAAAGACAGCATTTATCTTGTTTGTATGCCCGATGAAATGGATTTAGAGCAAACGAAGATGAATTGTTGACCAGACGTTTCATTTTAGTCCTTTTTGTTTATGTAGGTGAGAGTCGGCCGTCTCGACCCCCCAAATTCATTAGAGCTTCTTAGCGATTGGTACCGACTAGGATCTCTACATACCCAGCCATGCCCGTGTGTGTGTGTGTGTGTGTGTGTGTGGCCTACGCGCTTGCTTAAAAAAAAAAAAAAAAAAAAAAAGTGTACTAGCGCAGGGAGACAGCTGTTGTACCGATGTCACTCGCTTCATTCACAGCGCGTAGAGGAGCTATGGACCACCAGGCACAGGTGTAGACAGAACTCTCTCACATAAAAAAGATACATACGTTAGATACGAGGTCACTATCTGTGACGGCTGTCAACCGCGCTGCGTGTGTGTGCGTGTGTGTGTGTGTGCGAACCAGCACGTGCGAAACAGAACATGATGATGTTTGCCGTAGCTGCGTCACCTAGACACAGGTGATGTCTGGGAGGGAACGAGAGAAGGAGAGGGGATGTGCGTGCGTTTTTCTGCGTGGCTTCAACACTAATGTTTTGGTTCGTTTTTTTTTTTTGTTGTTGTTTTCTTTTGTTTTGTTTTTTTTCGTGTTTGCATGTGGGTGTGGATGTCAGGGTAGCATGTGGCTAATTAACGTACGACCTTTCGCCAGAAAAATGATATTTAGTTGATTCATCATTCTGAGGCTTAATTCGCTGTAACAGATTGCATCAGTTTGGTTCCGTTTTATCGCGCTTCGGACATAATAGTCTTATTGTTTATTTATGGCAAGTACATGGAAGACATCTCATCTCACCCCACCTCCATCCCAGTCGACTTCCACCACCCACCACCACTTTCTTTGACTCGACATGTTAAGTGTGATTCTGCCTAGTGTAGGCGGGTGGGTGTGTCCACGATGCAGGAAGGGTTTGAAAGTTACGAAGTGAGTCCACCGGAGGACGTGCAGGCAGAGTGGTAGTCTAGAGGCAGTAGTGCCAAGTGTAACACTAACAGACTGTGTGTGCTGACAGATGGCGGTGGGAGGGATGGGAGGGAGGGGGGGGGGGGGGGCAGGGCCCGTGGGGGAGAGGGATGTAAGGGGGAGGGGAAGGGGGGGAGGAGGGGAGGATGTTGTTTTGGCCAGGCCTGACTGACTGGGCTGCTGTTGCTGTCTGTGTGCAGACACACGTGACGACAGGCGCACGAGACGCCGGAGACAGTGAGAGAGGCACGCGCAGCGCTGACTGACTGTGTGGACACTTGAGTGACCGCGCACCTCCTCCCCTCTTCCCTTTCAGAACCCTCCCTCCCCCCTCTCCTCCTTCCTCGCGCTCCCACCCCCTAACCATTATCCCTGCCCCCCAGCCTGTCCACGTTTGTGTGGGCTCGGCACCGCCCCTCCCCGTCACGGGCAGTATAAATGCTGGCGACCTGCCTTTTCCCTGCCTCTTCAGCTCACTCTTTCTCCACTGCAACGCCACCACACTGGCTCCATCGCCAGCCGTCAGATCCAGTCTTCGCCATCCACGACCACACCACCACCACCACCACCCTAACACCAACGGGAAGTGCGGCGGCGTGAAGTTGAGTACCGTTTTACATGGAAGGGGATCCGAGTAGTGAGTCCGCAGTGAGCAGCAGATGTATGCCGTGTCGCCGCCACCCTGGCCCGTGGCACAAGTCTGTATTCGTACAAGACACTCTTTGGCTGCTCCCACAGCGAACAGCGACGATAGCGTCAACGATAACGTCGACGATTAACACCCCTGGACGATGCCAGAGCTGGCAGGTAAACGCAGCGAACGAGTGTAGGCACGTGGAAAAGTGTTGCAGCACGGACGCTCTGAGCGCGAAAAAGAAGTGTTGCTTGCCTCCCAACCGACCCCAACCCTCACACTCAACCCATCATCTTTTTCCCTTGTCAGTTCTGCACACCCTTCCCCCCCCCCCCCCCATCCCCCGTTCTAACTCATCTCCGGGGAAGGGAAATAGAGCGCCGACAACTAACCGAAACAGCGACGATTAATACACCCGGAAACGTAAACGCCGGTGAAAAGAAGATAGCAGAGTAAGAAAAAATATTGTGGGAGCAAGTGTCACGATTAAGAAGGCCGACGTACGCTACGCCACAACCGATACGAGAGAAGTGTTGGGAGTAGCGGCCGCTCTGGCAACTACCTTTGGAAGCAAACCAACTGTTGATTGTAAAGTCCCTGGCGGGGGACGGAGGGAACACACACAGTGGCTGGCTGTATTGATTTGTCTGCCGCCCCGCCCGCCCGCCGGACAGAAGAGGCGAGAGCTAAAGATTGGAGAGCAGAGCAAAGCAACTTTCCCCCCTCTGCCAGGCGCCGGCCTGACCTTTCCTTTTTTTTTCGAGAGTGCTGCGAGATCACCGCTGAGCGGTTTATCTTATCTCCTGAGCAAATCCAGTTTGCTGTGAACACTTTTTTTCGTTTAGAGCTCGGCTTTTTTGGCCTCTTTAGCTTGTTCCTCCGTAAAGTTAACACTTAGAAAGTTTTCCCTCGTTTCTGTGAAACGGTAAAGATTTGCCTCTGGCCACTACAGATTGGACCGGCATTGGAGGAGGCTGACTGATTGGTCGTTGGAAAGTGTCATTGCCTGAGACGAAGGATCGACGAGCAAGTAGCAAGTCCATCGCCACTTTGTGTTGTTTTCTTCCTTGGCCGCGTCCAGTGTCATTCCAAGTGTAAACAGATATCCAGCACGCAGAGTACTGTGTCCACCAAAAACCAGACTATCATTTTCAGGAGTATTCTGACTGATATAACACAGTGGGGAAAAACAAGAAGAAGAAAACAGCATAGATAGCTGCCACAACTAGGTCCAAGACAACAACAAAAGACAGTGGTTGTCCAGCGGCTCTTGACGACTGTCGTTGGAAGTATCTTGCTTTTGTCACTTCCAGCATCAAGTGACGTTGCCATGATGAACAGGGTGACGTCTCGCTCGGGGCTGAAGCAGCTGGTGAGCACAGTGCAGGCGCTGTGTCTGCTCACCCTTGTGATGGCCGAACCTTTCTACCAGCGCAGGGACCACCTGGACCAGACGCGCTACCTCAAGGTGCACAACGACAACGTCGTCAAGGACCGCGATGACGCTGAGGTGAGAGGTGGCCAGGCCAGACCCTCGCTCTCTCTCTGTCTCTGTCTCTCTCTCTCTCTCTCTCTCTCTCTCTCTCTCTCTCTCTCTCTCTCTCTATATATATATATATATATATATATATATATATATATATATATATATGTCTCTGTCTGTCTGTCTGTCTCTGTCTCTCTCTCTCTCTCTCTCTCTCTCTCTCTCTCTCTCTCTCTCTCTCTCTCTCTCTCCCCCCCCCCCTTTCCCTGTGCCGTTTTCTCTCCATCTTTCTCCTCCGATTCCTGTTCCCTTCGCCCTCTCCCTCTTTGTCTTCATGTCATTGTCGTGTTTGCCAAGTGATGTGTCCTGTTCTGTCTTGTTCTGCTTCTGCTATGAGTTCTCAGCTTCTCAGAGTAAGAGACGCAAGATACCTACGAAGTGGGGAAAGACAACTATCTTCTGCTGAGTCTGTTGTAGTACACAATATATCACTCGTTCTTCCCATTCCATCTCGGAGTTCTGCCAGCCACCGCCAAACAGTAAATCAGAAGAGAGTATCATTTGATCTCTATTATTAAAAAGAATTGAACAAATAAACGTTATTCACATTTGGTCTCTTGTTATGCTCATTGGGCTTTCTAAACAAGATGGGCGTGTCAACCCCATATGTGGATTCCACGTTACTGACCTGGTGAAGTCTGGGAGGGTAAAGATTCCATTGGCGAATCAGAGAGGAGTAAAAAACTTTCTCTCTCTCCGGAAAATGTGTCCTAGCCACTAGTCTGTAACAGTCTCCATCATTCGCTAATACGATCAACAGCTAGAACGTGGTGGACCTCATCTCGAGAAGTCCCCCACCCACCCCTACCCCCATAACTCACTCACTCATAATGTCAACGGATAGCCAGTCCATAGTCTTTCTCTCTCCTGTGTGTGATCTGATTTTAATCTGTTAAAAGCAATGAGATTGAGTGAAAGGATGTGGGGAATTATTACAGCAGACTCTGCATAAAAGCGTTTTCCTTTCTCGTTGTGTCTCGTGTCTTTTTTTTTTTTTTGTCTCTTATAGACACCGAAAAAGGGATTAACAGAGAAAAGAAGAGAATAAGTAGATTTACATTGTTTAAGCCACAGTCATACAGGAGAGACAGTATTGATGATCGATGGGAAACCTATTGTGATACGATAGCTGACACTGATCTGCCCCCCTCCCCTTCCCCGCCCTCCTCTGGGCATTATTAACCAGTGGTCATGTTTCTCCCATAAAACTACAGTACATTCTGTGACTATGCGAGCTCTTACCGGCTAGTTTGTGAATTCGCTGTCAAATATACCGCGCTAAGGAGGCCCATGTTTCCACCCGTGTCTGTGGCTGTACTAGTCTGTCAGTCAGCAATCTGCCCAACCGATGCAGTGACACTGGGTGGCCCAAGGACGAAGCCGTTGCAGTTTGACGGAGCTGTGC
>JADBJO010000904.1:80000-87500 GCA_016801955.1 Conus betulinus | reverse complement strand
CCCCCCCCCTTCCCCACTCACCCTCCCTTTCTACGGCTTCAATGTCTAGTCGACTCTGATCAAAAAGAGGTGTGTGTGGTGGTGGTCTTTTTTTCAAAATGAACTGGCTTACTCCCACCGTTCACCCCCCACCCACCCTCCTGTTATAGTAGAGCCCCTCCCCCTTCCCCTCTTACCCTCTCTCTCTCTCTCTCTCTCTCTCTCTCTCTCTCTCTCTCTCTCTCTCTCAACCCCCACCAGCATTCATCATGTCTCTTTTCATTGGTGCAAAGACCCCACACAGATCTCGAATGTCGCATCGAAGCATAAACGACCGACACCAGGAGAAAAAAAAAAAAAAAAGGGGGGGGGGGGGGGGGGGAATTAAGTTGGGAGGTAGGACGGGGTGGTGAAGAGGGGAGGAGAAGAGGAAGGAGGGGGTGTGTGACAATGAAGCTTAGGGATCCTCTCTCTCTCTCTCTCTCTCTCTCTCTCTCTCTCTCTCTCTCTCTCGTTTGTGTGTGGTGGAGGGGGGATTTCCTCCTCCCACCAACCCTCGTCACCCCCGACCGTCTCTCATCCAAACGGGGAAAACGTTCACAGGGTCTTTGCTTTTGACTGGTTTTTATGAATGGCGCGGGAGGTTCGTCAGGTTGTCGCGTTTGTGAGCCCACTGAATGGGGTGCTCCCCCCCCACCCACCCACCCCACCTCACCTCACCTCACCCAATCTCTGTCCCATCCGTCCCGGTCCCACCCTCCCACCTCACTATAGTCACCCGCTTTTGGCCTGCTCTTTCTTACGTTTGCTCACTTCCCCTGCCCACCATCCCCAAACACACACACACACACACACACACAAAGCCTCTTTTCCATCCTGGTCGTGGCGGAGTGAAAAGTTGTAATCTCCCCCCCTCCTCCTTTTCTTCTCACCTACACATCCCCTCCTCCTCCTGATCGTTCTTAGTCTCTTTCTTATTCTTCCCCGTTTTTCTTTTTCTCCCGCCAAGGTCTATGGTAATGTGCCTTAGTATGGGTTTAAAGATATAATGCGCGCGTGTGCTTGGTGGAAGAGGTGTGTGTGTGTGTGTGTGTGTGTGTGGTGATTGTCGAAACTGCTGTTTCTCTCTCTCTCTCTCTCTGTCTCTCTCTGTCTCTCTCTGTCTGTGTGTGTGTGTGTGTGCGTGTGCGTGCATGTGAGCCCGGATATCTCCATATGCTGTATGCGTATGTATACTTGTGTTAAGAGTGTGTGTGTGTGTGTGTGTGTGTGTGTGTGTGTGTGCTGTATGCGAATGTGTAGTTGTGTAAAGTGTGGGTGTGTGTGTGTGCGTGCGCGCGTGTGTGTGTGCCAGTGTGTGTGTGTGTGTGTGTGTGTGTGTGTGTGTGTGTCCTGGATTCACCTCAACGAAGGCAGACGACTGATGGCAGGTAATTGGAGTGGAAGACTTGAATGGAGACAGGGAGTTTCTCGGCCCCGCCGGCTTATCTTTAGAGGCCGATGAGTCACTCTGACAAGTTACAGGGGGACCCAGCCGATCGGCCCATCGTCTACCCCCGTACCAGGGCCTAGGTATATGTAGATATATATCCACTACCAACTCCACCCCAGGTACCCTATAGCATACACACGGCACATAAACACAACCCCCGGACGGCTGTTCTGATAGGAAGGGTTGTGCGTGAGACTGGAGAGCAGAAAGAGAGTGTGTACTCAAGTGTGTGTGTGTGTGTGTGTGGAGTGGGGGGGATGAGCGTGGAGTGGGAGGTGAGGGCGGACCAGGTTTGGGAGACGGAGGGGAGGGGTGAGCAGTCTCGATGGAAACTAGTGAATGCACAAGTGAGTGAGTGCGCGCGCGCGCGATTGTGTGTGCGCACATGCGTTCCAGCACGCACGTGTAGAGTAGGCCAGTGTCCGTGGGTCAGTCCCCTAACTCGATGTGTGAATCCATAGTAAGTGAAGATCACGGTTATCAGTGCTGGCCGTTCCCCAGTCCTCTTGTTTCTGTATTGTCATCTTCCTTTGTCTTGATCCACATGCAGTGAGTAATGTCTCCACAACGGGCACAAAGCGCGGTCTACATGCCTGACGGATACATTAGGAGTAGTGTCAAGACTGTAGATGACGGCTGGTGTTAAGATTAAAAGATAGATAGGATAAGTCTAGGTGGATAGATTTGGGTTAATGCAAGGTCCAACGGACAAGTTAGGGTTAATTCGAGGTATAATGGATGGGTTAGGATTAGTGTAAGGACTGACGGATCTATGAAGGTTAATATGAAGGGCTGCCGAGTAAATGGGGACTGATACAAGGACTAATGGACAGATTAAGCATAAAGTAAGGGCTCACTGAAAGATTAGTGCTAGTTTAAGGACTAACACATAGGTTAGTGTGAGGACTGAGGGATAGGTTAGGGCTGGTATTAGGAACTGACTGAGAGATGAAGGTTACTTTAGGGACTGACTGATAGATGAAGGCTAGTTTAGGGACTGACTGATCACAGATGAGGGTTAGCTTAAGGACTGACTAATGATAGATGAAGGTTAGTTTAGGGACTGACTGATAAATGAAGGTTAGTTTAAGGACTGACTAATCATAGATGATGAGTTAGTTTAGGGACTGACTGATGATAGATGAAGGTTAGTTTAGGGACTTGAATGATAGATGAAGGTTAGTTTAAGGACTGACTGACTGACGATAGATGAAGGTTAGTTTAGGGACTTGAATGATAGATGAAGGTTAGTTTAAGGACTGACTGACTGATAGATGAAGGTTAGGTTAGTTTAAGGACTGACTGATATAGATGAAGGTTAGTTTAGGACTGACTGATAGATGAAGGTTAGTTTAAGGACTGACTGACTGATAGATGAAGTTAGTTTAAGGACTGACTGATGATAGATAGAGGAAGGTTAGTGACTTAGATGAAGGTTACTGACTGATGATAGATGAAGGTTAGTTTAAGGACTGACTGATGACTGATGATAGATGAAGATGAAGTTAGTTTAAGGACTGACTGATGATAGATGAAGGTTAGTTTAGGGACTGACTGATGATAGATGAAGTTTAGTTTAAGGACTGACTACTGATAGATAGAGGTTAGTTTAAGGACTGACTGATGATAGATGAAGGTTAGTTTAAGGACTGACTGACTAGATAGATGAATGATAGATGAAGTTTAGTTTAAGGACTGACTGATGATAGATGAAGGTTAGTTTAAGGACTGACTGATATAGATGAAGGTTAGTTTAAGGACTGACTGACTGATAGATGAAGGTTAGTTTAAGGACTGACTGATAGATGAAGGTTTAGTTTAAGGACTGACTGATAGATGAAGGTTAGTTTAAGGACTGACTGACTGATGATGTTTAAGGTTAGTTTTAGGACTGACTGATGATAGATGAAGGTTAGTTTAGGGACTGATTAGATAGATGAAGGTTAGTTTAGGGACTGACTGATAGATGAAGGTTAGTTTAAGGACTGACTGACTGATGATAGATGAAGGTTAGTTTAGGGACTGATGACTGAAGGTTAGTTTAAGGAGATGATAGATAAGGTTAGTTTAGGGACTGTTAGATAGATGAAGGTTAGTTTAAGGACTTGATAGATGAAGGTTAGGGACTGACTGATGAGAGATGAAGGTTGATAGTTTTTAGGGACTAGGGACTGACAGATATAGATGAAGGTTAGTTTAGGGACTGACAGATAAATGAAGGTTAGTTTAGGGACTGAGTGATATAGATGAAGGTTATTCAAGGACTGACTGATAGATGAAGGTAGTTTAAGGACTGACTGATGATAGATGAAGGTTAGTTTAAGGACTGACTGATCATAGATGAAGGTTAGTTTAAGGACTGACTGATCATAGATGAAGGTTAGTTTAAGGACTGACTGGCTGATAGATGAAGTTAGTTTAGGGACTGACTGATGATAGATGATGAAGGTCAGTTTAAGGACTGACTGATGATAGATGAAGGTTAGTTTAGGGACTGACTGATAGATGAAGGTTAGTTTAGGAACTGACTGATGATAGATGAAGGTTAGTTTAAGGACTGACTGATGATAGATGAAGGTTAGTTAAGGACTGATTGATGATAGACGAAGGTTAGTTTAAGGACTGACTGATGATAGATGAAGGTTAGTTTAAGGACTGACTGATAGATGAAGGTTAGTTTAGGGACTGACTGATGGATGAGGGTTAGTTTAAGGACTAACAGATTTCGGTTAAAGTTAGGGACCGACGGACGGATTAAAGCTAGCGTAGGCACTGGCAGATAAATTACGGTAGATAGGGGTAGTGGCAGGAAACTGGTGGATAGATGACAGTTTATTCAAGGATTGACGGGGATGAATTAAGGCTGGTGTTAGGACCAACGTAGAGATTGGCCCACAGACATTCTTGTTAAGGACTGAGGAGGTGGATTAGATCATGTTTAAGAATCGGCAGATAGATCCAGTGTCAGGGACTGTCTGGTAGATTAGGGTTAGTGGTTAGGGACTGGCGGATTGATCAAGGTTTACTAAAGGACTGACGAGTGTGAATTAAGCCTGGTGTGGGGACTGAGGGAGAGATTAGGGCAAGTGTGGGGACTCACGGCTAGAGTCCCTCCTCTCCACCGCTCTTCCACGGCTGAGAAGAGTCTGTCTGTCTGTGTGATCCATTAGCAGTAGTTGGCGAGGGTGCTCCACATCGGGTCACAGTAAATTCAGTCTGGCGTTTAGGTGACCGAGCTTGGAAAGGGGACTCTTTTGAATGTCTTTGCAACCACTCCGTCTCCCTTTCCTCGCGCGCGCGCGCGTGTGTGTGTGTGTGTGTGTGTGTGTGTGTGTGTACACATACTCCTGAATTTGTATTGATCCCGTAACATGTGACTTAATTAGCTACAGTATGCATGTGAGCTAGACGTTATATATGCTTGAATGAACTTGGTATCTCCGTTCTCTCTCTCTCTCTCTCTCTCTCTCTCTCTCTCTCTCTGTGTGTGTGTGTGTGTGTGTGTGTGTGTGTGTGTGTGTGTGTGTGTGACCATTCTGCGGGGTTTGTGTTTAAGTCGAACATTTCGGAATAGGGAGAGATAGACTGGAAAGTCTAGGTAATACCTAAAATCTTTATCCAAGTTTTTGTTTCCTCTCTCTCTCTCTCTCTCTCTCTCTCTCTCTCTCTCTCTCTCTCTCACACACACACACACACACACACACACACACACACACACACACACACACACACACAACGACAACACAACTCAATTGTTTCACATAAATTACGCTATGAATTGGACACCGGGACAAGCTCTTGACGACCGGTAATCGTAGGAAGCGCGTGACGGCGATGACGTCATCACAATGACTGACTCACCACGTTGCAGAGACTGGTGAGCGTATTGTGTGCATGTCTTGAGCGTGGGAACCACCCCCATCTGCGGGACTCGACCAAACACTTTTCGACTCGACTCCAAAGTGTATTAAAGTCACACACACACACACACAAGAGCGCAGAACTGTCCCTCGGTGCCTAGAGGCCATTGTTTGGCTGGCTCCACTGGTGCTCTTCATACTTGCCGTGCTCTGTTCGCCACGACCTCGGGCGGCGGAACGTGATACCGAGCACGTGCGCTATCAGCACAAGGTCAGGGTACGGCTGCCTTCAAGCTAGATGTGTGTGAGCGGGTGGCATACGTGTCCAGTCTATTTTGCTGGTGGCCGGTACAGTTGCTGACAAGAAGAGGTGGCGGTCCCGGCCGTGGTCAAGCACCTTTGAAGATTGAATACTTTGAGGGGGGGGGGTGGGGCTAATTTGTGTGGCTTGTTGTCTCAAGAAAATACTTAATCCTTATCACTGAGATGTCAGTCATAGTTGTATTTCACAGAACGATGTAATTGTGTTGAAGTCAGGTAACGATGGTAGGTTTCGCCAACCGCATGACAGATTTGTTTTGATTTTGTGTTATTTTAAATTGTGAAGTGTGTGTGTGTGTGTGTGTGTGTGCGTGCGTTTGTGTATGTGTGTATGCGCATGTGTGTGTGCGTGCGTGTGTGTGTGTGTGTGTGTGCGTGCGTGCGCGCGCGCACTTACATGCGTGCCTGCATGTGAAAGAGAGAGAGAGAGAGAGAGAGAGAGTTTTACACCCAAACAAAAACCATCAGAGGTGGGGGTTTTTTTTTGTTTGTTTGTTTGTTTTTTTTCAAATTGAATAAGGTAGGCCCGAGGGGTACCATGACGGGTATTGAGACAGTTAGGGCAGTCATGGGTCTCCGCAGGTCCTCTTCTTCCTGGGTTATTGGAAGAAGCTAGAGGCATTCTAATCAATCCAATCATCCACGTCACCTGATTGAAACTTCCCTGAGCTGGCTGTGGTAGGTCCACCTGCATCGGACCCTGTCTGGGCCAGGACAGAGTCATGGCGAGTCACAGTCCCTTTGTAGTCCTTGTCTGCTAGCGTATGTCTGACATTTACTGTGTGAGCCTGTTGTTTGTCTTTATGTGTCCCTTTTTCCAGCATGAGATGTGGGATTCCGTCTGATGATGCATTTGACCTTGAATGCTTGGGTTTTTCCCAGAGTTTAGCTGTCAGTGTTTAGTAGCTTGTGCGTCCTCGCGCAAGAATGGATTTCTCCAGTGTCTCTTACCATATTGTACCTATTGAATGTTGATAGAGCAGCTTGTCTTGATGATGTTGCGGCCTTGCCATTGTAGACGTAGACAGAAAGAGCTTCTTCTTCTTGTTTTTTTTTTTTTTTTTTTAATTGCCAACCTTGCGCAGAGCGGACTCGAGCTCCATGATTACGTGGTTCCTCTTCCATTACCTGTCATGTCGGGCATGATGTGGATGGCTGCTTGCTGTGAAGAATCCTTCGGAAAAGAGAAAGGTAGGACATTTCTCTGGGCGGTACACCGATTGGTCATTTGTGGTGTACACACACCAGAGCAAGAGTTAGGTGGAATGTCAGGGAGCATCGGACTGTGGCGACGCGATTTACCTGGGAGAGCCCGAATCTGCCACAGAGAAGCGAATTGCGAAAGCGATCATACAACAGATTGTAATACAGAAGATTGTATAGAAACACGTTTTCGAATGGAGAGTGTCGCATTGTTCAGAATAGCTAGTGAAATTGTCATATTGCATAGAATCCCCACTGAAAAGCGTAGAGTGTGTGCTATATTGCTGCTTAAAAAGGGCAGAGAGTGTCTGATTAGGTACAAACACAATTTAAAAGGAAGGGTGCGTCACATTGTGTAGAATTTCCAGTTAATTATGGAAGATGTGTTAGTCTACCGAATCCGTATTCAAGAAGAGAATCGTTATTCTGTCTTCGTACCAGATGCAGAAACCAATGTTAAATGGTGTGTTTGTCATTATGTAGAATCCAAAGAGAGGAAGTGTCAGAGTGTAGAACCCCCACGTCACTTTTAAAAGGAGAGTGAGTCATGTTTTATACAGTTCCCATTAAGGAGGGAGAGCTGATCATGTTGTTTGACTTCAAAAGGGAGACTGTCATATCGGATAGAACGTAAACGTGGGAGGG
>JADBJO010000904.1:65000-67500 GCA_016801955.1 Conus betulinus | reverse complement strand
CACAGTGACATAGAGGCTTGTCAAAAGGTGAACAGCAATCTTCATAAACGCCATTTACGAGCAAGTTTACACAATTTGGTGGGTCGCGTTACCTGACATGTACCTATTATCTAGACAGACGGAGACGAACAGCGAAGAAGACATTGGAACAACCCAGTTTCTGTTTTCCATGTGCACTGGGCTTGTTCTCTTCAATAGGTCAATGTCTCGTAAGATCAGAACAACAACAAAAAAAATCGTTTCTTATATGTGCCGCCATACTTTACCCGTACAATACAAGCAGTAACGTCATCTGATAGCGTGACATATCCTATTTGAGACTTGAGATTTGAAGAGTTCCGGGTTCAGAACACTTGCAAATGCTTGTTGGAACAAAGGATTGAGCAAAACGAAAACGCGGTGTATTCAACATTATTTTATCATTCAAAACCCACGACAGTGGCACCTTCATGACATTTTTTTTAAGAAAAAAAAAAAGGAAAAACACACAAGAAAAATAGAGACAAATCCTTTTTGTGTAAGAGAGAGACAAAAACTGGAAATCATTTATGCCAGTGGAGTAGGAGTGGAAAGACGAGAGGACGAGACACCGTTTGCCTTCGTTGGACAGGTAGTGTTTGCAGGTGAGACTGAATTGTAACATTAAGCATCAGTACCAAATGCGAAAATTCAAAATCAGTTCGCGTCGAAAATGGAGAAAGAAAGAAGAAGGAAATGGCCGTCACAAACACATCATAAGGCAGAGAACTTGGACTCGGTTCGAATTCTGTTACATGGTGAAAAGCAGCAATTGAAAACAATGAACGAAAGAAACCTGTCATGTTTGCCGAAATCAGTTTTCAGTATTGTTTTCTCCAGTGTGTATTTCTAAACACATTATTATAAAGCTCTATATTTGAACATGTGCCTGCCCGAATTTGATGATTTCTTGATATATTCTGGAAATCTTTAATCATTTTAGATTGACTGATTCAATAAAGAATGCATAGTAGACTAGCTCATTCAATGAATAATACATAACAGACAAGTTTTGTAGAAGTGGTGATATCAAGTCCGCCAGAAGTGGTTTTATCAAACTAAAAAAAAAAAACACACACACAAAAGAGAGCAATGAAAAGAGGGTATGACAAAACCAGCTATGTAGATGTATACACAAGCTCATAACATCAGCTTACATCATATTTTGCGCTGTACACCACACCAGTGTCTTTAAAGCCTCCAGACTACCCCCCTCTTTGTAACATTCCATTGTTGTCGCTATCATGCCTGGCTGTGGAGGCTCAGCGGATTTGACGGTCCGGGTTTATAGCGTTCGGCCAGTCTATAAAGCACGTGACTGAAGGAGCCCCGTGACTGAAGGAAAGGGACATTTAAAGAACGATGCTCCGGTTTGCCACAATACACCGGAAGTGTGGAACACAAAAGAAGAGAAGGGGTATGTGGGGAGGGGGAAGGGGCATCAGGGAGGAATTTGGAGAGGGAGAGAGCTCCGCTTTGGCGAAGTGTGGGCAGATGGATGGGAGGCGGGCTGGGGGGGGGGGGGGGGGGGAAGGCACTACATCTGTTGAATCCAAATCTTTAGTGGTTGAGGGCGTTGTCCTCAGGAAGGACAGGCCAGGTTGGAGAGCCCACGTAGCGCAGACCTCAGCCTTGGTCCTCAGCGAGATCATTGGGGCGAGCTCTCTTCGGCGAACTCGAGCATGCTACCTTCAGAGGGGTTGTCAGGTATATAATGTATGTGGCGAGGGCTGGCAGACTGGAGAGGTAGGATCTGGGAGGTGGGGGGAGGCGGGAAGAAGTAGAAATGAGAGGGGACCCCCCCCCCCCCCCTCACTTCCCTTCCCCCCTTTTGCTGTCGCCCCGGTGATTTATGAACACGTTTCGCTTTGCCTGTGTGGTCTCGCTCACGGTCTCAGTTCAAGTGAACCACCCAACAGACATTATGGAGTGAGTAGTAGAACATTATATGTCTGTGGTACCACCCTCTCCCCACTTTGCCAGCCTGTGCTTGGTCATTGAGAGGGGGGGGGGGGGGGGGACCAGTCAAGCAACCACAAAGAAATGCCTGAAAGGATGAAAAAGAAAGAAAGAAAGAATAGAAAGCCCAAGAAGAACAACAAACGTAGAACAGTTTAAACTGAGATTGTTTGGTGTGTTATGTGTGGTTAGAAAGGTGGAGTTGTGAGTGTGGCTGGGTTCGTGGGAGTTGGATTGGTGGGTGTGAGTGTCTGTGGGTGGTCATTCTGAGGCAGAACAACACTTCAGCCGCTTTTGCCAAAAACGCCGCGTTTCAGACATGATTGCTTTCGCTTGGAAAGATGACAAAGTGAAGACATTGTCATTTAGTTTCGTTCGAATTTGTGGAAAGATTGTTATTTGCTTCTGAACATAAGCCAGCTCTATCTGTATCAACGCTGGCATCCGTCATGTCCGGACTCAACAAACGCCAGCGCACGCGCATGACTGAGCACACGCACACGACGTGTGTGCTTGCATGCGC
>JADBJO010000904.1:60000-62500 GCA_016801955.1 Conus betulinus | reverse complement strand
TATATCTATATTTTTGATCCGGGAGATCGGAAAATCACCGCTTTACACTTTAGCCACCAGGTCCTGCCAGGATTCGAACCGCCTGCTAAAGCTTAGGCTTTAAGTGCATGATCTCCCCAGCTCTTTCGTCTACGCACGGAAGAGAGGATTTAAAGCCGAATTGTGTATGAAGAGGAAAAGGATCAGAGTATTTCCACTGCATCGTACTGTAAACATAGACATCCAGACACTGTCTTTATTACGTTGCTAGGACTAACTGCATCCTGCGTTGACATAGCTATAGAGAATAGTGTCCCATCCATAATCCCTCTGTTAGCACCGACTACATCGTGCGTTGACAGCTACAGTGGGTAGCATCCCGCCAATGCTCACCCTGTTCGCACAGACGTTGACGCTCAGGGATAAAGCCTCCCATTGACTATCACCCAGCTGTCACAGACTGCCCCTTGCTTTTGACACGCAGAGACAGTGTCCCACCCGCAGTCTGCAGGGAAAAGGCCTGCGATAGTTGTCATGCTGACATGGACTCGTCATCATCATTATCATCTTTCTTCTTGCTCCTTGCCTTTCTTCCGTCTTTGCCCGTCATCCTGTTCATCTCCCACCCGCTCTGATTTCTTTAGATGACATCTTCCACATTGTCCTTTCTCCTTCCTTCACTCCTTCTCCTCCCTCACTTCACCTCCCACCCCTTCTTTCTCCTTCCCCCCCCCCCCCTTTCTTTCTCACTTCCCATATGACTCATGTTTTCAGCATACTAATTGTTAAAAAACGTGTCCACCTCCACTCCCACCCCCTTCTCGCCGTTCCTCCCCTAATATCCGCTCTTCCTGCCCCACTTACGACTTCCTTTTCTCTCCCCTGTCCTCTGCAGTCACAGAGTAAAAGGGAGAGCCAGCCAGCAAAGGTCGGACAGCAAAGAGATGTAAGACAGTCTTCCAACAAACTAGGACACTTGTAATACAAGAACACAGCTGGAGATACCAGTTCGAGATTTAACCCTAGAGCGACAATGAAAAAGATGTCTGTCGTCATCATCATCATCACCATCATCATCATCATCACCATCGTCATCATCATCATCACCATCATCATCATCCCCATCATCATCATCATCATCATCATCATCATCATCACCATCATCATCATCATCATGATCAGGGATGTGAGAACTGCAGAGAAACACGTACGTATGCGCTTCATTTGTGTGTGTGCTTGTAGGGGGTAGGGGGGAGAAGAAGAAAATCGCGTGCTTTGTATTGACAGCAGTAGTGACTGTGAAAGAATACACGTGTATTGATTGTTAATTTTACAATGTACAATCTCAGCCACTGTAAGCTTTTTTTTTTATCCCCAAAGTCCTCTCGCATTATCGTTGTTGTCATTATCATTATTGGCCATGACCACACATTGTCGGAGTGAAACTCAACGAACAGTCCAGAACGGTTATTTCCGTCAAAAGATCATCTTTTTTACGGGGTAAATGCAGGTTTAGCCACATCATCATCATCATCGTCGTCGTCGTTTTCTTCTTCGTCGTCATCGTCATCATCAACATCGTCATTGTTATTATTATCATGACAGTGGGATGCGAAAGAGTGAGAGATTTGTCAGATCATAAACTAGTACGGGGAAGTCGGGTGACCCGGTCAAATGCTCCTCAGACGGCTGTTCAGGGAATTGATCCTTCTTTTCCTTTCTTATACCTGTCCTTACCCTCTCTCTCTCTCTCTCTCTCTCTCTCTCCTCTCTCTCTTGTCTGCCCTATTCTTCTGCCCCCCCCCCCCCCCCCCCCTTAAATAACATTCAAGAGGAACAAGTGATATACCAAACAGTCATGATCATAATGGATCAAATAAATAAAGAAGAAAAAGTTGGAGACAGCTTTGCTTCAGGTGGTGGTGGATAGTATTGGTGTGATAGAATATGTCGGACCGATCCGTATGGTGATGGAGCATGTCCGACGGATCTGTATGGTGAGTGAACACCCCATGTATTCTTGTTGGCCTACAGGCTAACATAACCCAGGGCAGGGAGGGAGCGCGTAGGGACTTTTCGCTGATCTGATCTCGACTCACCCAAGCGAGATATTTGGAGGTCTTTCTCGTCACCTGATCTGACCAGCAGTTTGGCTAGCAGGTTTTATCCCCCTCCTACACCACATCATTTTCTATCTCTGTCTCCATATCCCCCGTGTCTGTCCTGGGCTGGAGTGTGTGTGGGGGCGTTCTCCGTTTTCAGAGGAGAGAGAGAGAGGAGCAGTTCCCAGTCCGTCTGCACTTGGCGATCTTACTGAACACAAAGGGTGGATGTTAGGTAGGTGGGATTGCCTCTGGCCAAAGTTTGTTTGTAAATACAAACTGCTTCAGTGGTTTAATTGATTACACACACGCACGCACACGCACGCACGCACGCACGCACGCACACACACACACACACACACACACACACACACACACACACACACCACACACACACACTCTCTCTCTCTCTCTCTCTC
>JADBJO010000904.1:50000-55000 GCA_016801955.1 Conus betulinus | reverse complement strand
GCGTCCCGACAACCAGTTCATCTACAACACCTACTTCTTCCGTCAGAACCACTACTGGATGTACGAGAACCACGCCAACCGCACGCGCTACGGCGACCCCCTGTACATCGCCCGCGAGTGGGATGGGGTGCCGGACAAACTGGACGGGTACCTGCACATCTGGTACTTCACTGGCACTGAGATCATCAATGATGCCTACTTCTTTAAACGTAAGTGCAGGACATGGGGCTGGTGTGGAGCGAGTGGACGGCATAGAAGGGATAGTGTGTGTGTGTGTGTGTGTGTGTGTGTGTGTGTGTGTGTGTGTGTGTGTGTGTTTTGGAGGGTGAAGGGGGTGCACTAGGATAGGAGATGGTGTAGGGCGGAGAGGCGAAGGAAGGGAGGGGGAGAGGAGAGAAACATTGACCTTTTACAGCAAACTTTGTTTAAAAGAAAAGGGGGAGAACTTGAAGCGCAAGAACTGAATCCAACTAAAACCATTTCAGCGACTTTTCCCTGTTGTACAAGACAATGGATGCCTAGCTTCCATCCAATATTGCCTAGCGCTTTCCAGCTTCTACCATCTGGCATACAGAGAGGCTCTGGATAGTCAGGTGCGCCTCCTTTTGTTTACGTGTAATAGCAGTATACAAGCTGTTCTGGGTTGGTTCCCATGGCGCCATTTGTTTATCTGTATGCAAAAGGTGATGATGGAAAGCGGTTCCCTTCACTCTTACGTGAGAACTTAAGTTGCCATTTCTTAATTACTCTGAACATCAGATGGTTTGTTAGTGCATTTTAAGATTACCAGGTCAAAAATGCAAACAAAAGGTATGTTTAATTTAAAGTGGGAAGCAGGCATGTGGAAGCACTTACGGTTTAACACTTCCGCCATTATCCCTCACTTTTCCCGTTCAGTGATTTTCATTCTCGATTGAAGCAATTCTTGTAACAAATTACCCAGATTTCTGTCACCTCCATCCGTACGCCTGAATTTGGGAAGTTCCTTTCGTCTTCTTCGTTTACTGCTATTTTAATGTAGACCTAGGCAACTTCGCTGTCTTGATTCTTAATGAGAAGATTTTTCATAGTCCGTGGGAACTTCTGGTCTGCGTGCCACGTTTGTACTACCTACCCTCAGCTGGAGGAATCCAACCTGGTAGTGTCAGCTGTCGTCGATTCTTTTCAGCTTCTCTGTTTGTATCCGTTATGTTCCCCTATACAGATCCAGTCTATGAAAAACCTTAACTTCTTTCAACGGAAACGAAAAAAAAAATGAATGTGTGCGAGAATACACACTTCTCTGTGTGTGTGTGTGTGTGTGTGTGTGTGTGTGTGTGTGTGTGTGTGATATGCACACAGTCGATTGGCAATTTGCGTCCATTTAGACTGAAGGTCTCTTGGAGAAGTTGCCCTTCACATGTTCCATTCAACTCCGAGATGTTCAGAGTGGGTTGTGGTGTTTGCGCGGTGCAGGGGAGCACTATTACAAGTACGACAACGACAACGATCGGGTCTTTGAGGGCTGGCCCCGCCTGATCCAGGACGACTTCGGACCCAAGTCTGGCGAGACAGAGGGTGTGCCACCAATCTGGATACCGTTTTCTTCGACATGCGAGACCAAGAACATCTACTTCTTCAAAGACGACATGGTACGTCTGGCCATGGACTGAATTCTCAGTCATGTATTGTCTTTCTCTGCTGCCCATCTAGTTCTCACTGCTTCTTTATAGACATCGTGTGTCTTGTGTCGTGTCTCTCTCTACTGCCAGTCTGTCCTTCACTGTGACCTTTTGAAACACGGCATGGGAAGTCTCCACGTGGGCTGATTTCTTTGCCTCATGCCCATGTCCTTGTCGACCTCTCACCTAGTTTCTTCTGCATGTCTTTCTCTGCTATTCACATGTTTCTTCAAACACGTCGAACTCGACTGCCCATCTGCTTCGCTCTGTAGATCCATTGCCTATCCATTGCTTTTCTGTGTGTCAGTCTCTACTGCTCGTCTATCATTTTCCTGTGTTTTTTCTCTCTGCTGCCTATCTGCTTTCTGAATGTCTTTCTCTGCCGCACCGCACCAGGTTTGTCACTATGCTGCTGCTTTCGGGTGAGCTGCTTTCAGTATCGTGTGAGTGTAGAGAGGATTTGATCTTTGAAACTCTCTCTCTCTCTCTCTCTCTCATGCCGTACGCTGTGTTTGTGAGTGTGTGTGTGTGTGTGTGGTGCACTTCTTTCTACGTGTCATCAGCAGTGCGTTGTTCGCCTCTCAGCTGTCAGTGACTTCAGGTATCGTTTGAGAATGTAGGGAGGATTTTATATTTGTAACTTTCTCTTTCTCTCTCTCTCTCTCTCTCTCTCACACACACCACACACACACACACACACACACACACGTATATATATCTATATATATATATATATATATATATATATATATATATATATATATATATCATGCACTTCGAGTGTGTGTTGTATCTGTTGCTGTGAGTTGTACTGCGCGCATGTGTATTGTAGGATACTGTCTGCATTGGAATGGTGGAGTAGCATCAGACATGCCTTTAGCGCACTCTGCTTGCTAACCAAAAGACCGATCAAATGAAAGTCAAAAGATTTAGGTGGAATAAAACTGATAATATGATGAAAAGAAAAGACAAAGAAGAAGAAATCATCTAACTCGCTGGGCACTTTTCATTTATTTTGTATTATCAGCTGACAGTCTTGTTCCATACGGGTTTCTACACTGTTGCAGTTTGTTTCTTTTATCCTGGAAAAAAAAAAGTGAAAGAATACAGTTTGTTCTACCCACGAATTAAAAAGTTTCATCCGATTTCACCAACAATTAAGGCTCGGTTCTAGACCTGTCTTCATTTACTGCTAAACGCTTACCTGTTTAAACCGAAAACAGTCAATACACTAACAACAAAAACAACAACGACAACCCAGATGGGGGAAAAAAAAAAAAAAAGTAACTAGGGCATTATTGTACGTCATCGACAGTTGACGTAGGGAGGGAGGCGAGCTTGGGGCAGTGGGAGGGTGAAAGTTCAGGCCATGGCTTTTGCCCTGTTCATTGCCAGTCAATCACCTGGTTCACTCCCACCCCCACCTCCACCCCTTCCACCCCTCTGCCCCTTTCTCTTAGCCTCTTCAAACTCCCCCCCCCCCCCCCCCCCCCCCCCCCCGTGCCGCAGACACACACATACACGCTGTCCCATCCTTTCTCTCTCTCTCTCTCTCTCTCTCTCTCTCTCTCTCTCTCTCTCTACACACACACACGTACATCAGCGCACGAGGGACTAGAGGCTTAAATGTACGTCCTCCTAGTGTAGTAGTGTGGTATCAGTATCAGAGAAGAGGGGGGGGGGGGGGGGGGGGGGGTCGGTTGTGTGAAGAGTTCAATCCAGGTAGTGGTGGCGTTGCTGCCCGTGCGTGTGTGTGTGTGTGTGTGGTGTGTGTGTGTGTGTGTGTGGGGGGGGGGGGGGGTGGAGTGGCAGTCACTGACCTGTTTGGCGGCCTCAAGGTGGGCGTTCTGGGAGCCCTCCTCGCCATCCTCAAACCTCCCCCGACACCCGCCAATTGACGTCACTGTCTGCGCCTCGGTTAATGACGACAAGCTCCTTGGACTTTTTTCTCCCCCTTTCTCGTAGACTGGAATGGAGAATGGGGGGGGGGGGGGGGGGGGGGGGAAGGATGAGGGTTTCAGAGGCTGGTTGAGCCGCTAACATCTGCAGCACCTGTTCATACCCGCTGTGGGTGGGTTCAAGTCTTGGAAGACATAGGGAAACAAAAGAACATCAACCTTTTTCCGTTCGTTCGTTTTTTTTTTTTTTTTTTTTTTGGTTTGTTTTGTTTTGTTTTTGTTTTTTGTTTTTTTTTTTTCACCAGACATCGAGTAAAGGTTTGATGATGATGTTAGGGTACAGGGGGAATGGTGCACAATGATTATTTGTTTTCAGTTCTACGTGACGAATTCAGAGATATGATATTCGAGAACAAGTGGATGCCGCTTGTGCACTCTCTCTCTCTCTCTCTCTCTCTCTCTCTCTCTCTCTCTCTCTCTCTCTCACACACACACACACACACACACACACACACACACACACACACACACACACACACACACACACACACCCCCGTGCAGAAAAGCCAATTCGGAAACGCCTGTGATCGATCTGGTTGAAAAGCACCTCTGTATTTCCCCCTTTCCTTGCAGGGAGAGGGCACGATGAAAAAAGAAAGAAGGCATAAACACGTACAACCCAGGAAGACAGACGCAGATAGAATAAATGCGTTACAATTCTATGTCGATTTAACTTTTGAAAACACGAAATACGTTTTTTAGGGAAAAGAAATTCATCATTTTTAACCCATACAGATGGTCTATGCACCGTTAGCGATTCATGTGATAGTGTGCGTGTACGTACATGTATGCACGTGCGACTGTGCCTTTTTTTCTATTCTTGTTTCTCAGATCAGAGAGTGGGAAAAAAAACCTGCTCATTTTTAAAAGGGCTGATAAATCGATTTCAGAAAGAGAGATTTGTCGCAAATTCGCAGGTTGGGTGGATAGGAGAAAAGGGGTGGAGGGGAGTGTGGGAAAGGGGGGGGGGGGGGAGGAAAGGAGGGAGGGAGGAGTGGAGAAAGGGGGTGGGGTGTGAGGGTGTTGAGTGGAAAGGGGGCGGGGGAGGGGGATGTCTGTGAAATTCGTCTTGCTCGCCGCATCGAGAACGAAGTGCGACCCGTCGGCGCCAGGCGTCGCGGGGGAGGGGGAGGGGATGGGGAACTCAAGGCTGGTGGCTTTTTGGCACGCTCTCTGGCCTCTCTCTCTCTCTCTCTCTCTCTCTCTCTCTCTGTACTTGGCCCATGTGTCTGCGTGCTGCAGTGCTGCTGCTGTTGCTGCTACCTGCTCGCGCGTGCTCTCACTGACCCCTTCTACCACCTATCACCTCCAGACCTCATTCGGCTGCTTCCCCGGCACAACAACTTTCACACTTTTTTTTTTTTGTCCCCGGACCAAAGTA
>JADBJO010000904.1:37500-47500 GCA_016801955.1 Conus betulinus | reverse complement strand
AGATAGGCAGAGATAGAGGGACAGAGAGAAAAAAAACGAGCTCGAGAGTCTGTTGTAGCCACATGAGATCAGAGAGAGAGAGAGTGGGGAGGGCAGGAGGCAACAGAGAGCTCAAAATAAACAAGGAAGGGAAGAGAAGTTCAGAACAGTGCAAAAACCACTGTTTCCGATTTTCAACATTTCACTCAACGCTCGTTTTCACTTTGGCACTCGGCTGCACTGTGCCTCGCCCCCTCCATCCTCTCTCAACCCCGTCCAACCCCAACCCCACCTCATCCCCAACATTCCACCTCTTCCTTCCCCGTCTCTCTTCTAGCCCATCTCCTTTTAAAATCCTGAAGGTGGAATAGCAGAGAAAGAAAGATTCGGATGGGGCCCGAGGATGGTGTAGGTTTGTGTTGGCTTGACACACTTAACCCCCATGTTTGTGGCCTGTCCATGTTGACACGTTGGGCTGGCTGTTGTTGGCCCTAAGTGGAGAGACATCATTCCTGCCCCAGGCCCAGTCCTTTGTTGGCTTGTAAGACAAGGCCCCCATGGCTTGTCACAGTAGACCTCCATGTGTGTAGCCAGTAGATGTGTTGTCACACAAGGCCTCCATGGCTTGTCACAGTAGACCATGTGTGTAGCCCGTAGATTGTTGTCACACAAGGCCTCCATGGCTCGTCACAGTAGACCGCCATGTGTGTAGCCCGTAGATGTGGACAGGCAGGGCTGTCTGTTGTTGGCCCCGAGTGGAGAGACATCATTCCTGCATGGGGCTTCTGAGCACAGCTGCATTTTACCCTCTCCTGTTACCTGCGTGGTTGGTCGATCAGCTAGCTGTTGCCAAACCTCCAGAACCGATGTCAACGGCATTTGGTGGAAAGGTGGAAGGTAGCCTCTGTGACGAATCTGTTTGATGTTGTGGATCTGGATCAGAGGGCAGATCACGACACATTTTGATTCTTGTGCAGGTCGGTGCTCTCAGGTGTGATCTGGCTCTGCTCAAGTGTAATGTCCTCTCCCATTGGCAGTGAGTGATACGGCAGACAGGGATACCCATCCCAGGAAACTGGGGAGGGGGGGGGGGGGGGGGGGGGGGGGGGGGGGGGGGGGGACTCTACTCTGTACCCCGCCAGATCAACAGCACATTCAGATGAGCAGCCCAAATGGACATTTTTGCGATGGGTGCTGTTTTGCGGGGGGGTGGGGCGGGGGGGGGGGGGGGGGGGGGGGGGGGGGGGGCTCTTTACTTGATGCTCCAGTCGATGCTCTAACCAATATTGCAGACAGATGCCCTTTTTGTTTTTTTGTTTTGTTTTGTTGTGATGGTGTGTGTGGGGTGGGGGGGGGGGAGGGGGAGGGAGGGAAGGAAGGGGGGTAAGGGTCAGGATGAGTTTGCATCAGATCGTGAGTGGACGATTTCTGTGTGTGTTCGAGCGACTGGAAATAATACTGTGCGAAAACGTGCAGTTTGTGGCACTGGGTAAACATCATTCACATTTTATCATTTCATTACATCGCCGTAGGGGGGGGGGGGGGGGGGGGGGGGGGAGGGAAGAGGAAGGGATGGGGAGGTGGGGGTGCGAGCGTGCGGACAATGTGTTTTACTTCGTCTTGAAGCGGGAAAATATAAATATTGCTTGGCATTCCTTTTTAAATCAGAGGATTTGGGAGGGAAGAGCGAAGAAGTTAAGTGGAGGACGAGGAGAACGGTGTGAGGAAGAGGAGGGGGGGGGGGGGGGGTGTATGTCTCCGGAGTTTTTGTTTTGACTGCGTCGGCAGACGGGTAGTCATTCTACACGTGCAACGCGTGTAGACCGTTTTAAGTACAGCTTGTTGGCGCAAGACAAGATCTACCCAGCGCACAACCCAGCGGGGGGGATGTGCACATCGTTACCACAACTCGCGCGTGTGGGAATTTTCAGCGCTTTGGATAGATCTTTTCTTCTTCTTTTTTTTTTTTTTTTTTTTTTTAGCTGTCGAGACATAGGGAAAGACAGAAGATATGGACAGGAGTAAAACGAAACAAACCAAAACAACCCCCTCCACTACCCTGCTACCATCCTCCCTTCCACCAAAAAAAAAAAAAAAGAAAAAGAAAAAAAAATTCGCCCTCCGTCAAAATGACACAGACTTTGTAAGTTGTTAAATTTTGGTTTGCGTTTGCTCTCTGGACTGGATGGTTAGGTGTGTGTGCGTTTGTTTTTTTTGTTGTTTGTTTGTTGGTTGAGAGGATGTCTGGTCTCTTCCCACTCTCCCATCCCTCCCACCTCCTTCAAAAAGTAGACAGAATCGAAGGAAAGAAAGAAAAGAATGGAAGGGACAACAAAGAGAGCCGGGATAATGGAAAGAACAGAAAGCAAACAAAATGGTGGAAAGGAAAAGCACGTGAAGCAAACAAAACGTGAGCAAGGAAGTAAAGGAACGTAAAGTCAACAAAGAGTTAATGCGGAAAGCAAAGGAACATAAAGTCAACAAAGAGTTAATGAGGAAAGAAAAGGAACATAAAGTCAACAAAGAGTTAATGAGGAAAGAAAAGGAAAAGAAAGCCAGCAAAGAGGAGGAAGGAAGGAAAAAAGCATACAAGAAACAAAGACTAAGGAAGGAAGGGAAAAGAACGTACACAAAGAGGGAGAAAGGGAGGAAAAGAGCATACAGGAAACAAAGACTGAGGAAGGAAGGAAGGGGAAAGAACGTAAACAAAGAGGGAGAAAGGGAGGAAAAGAGCATAAAACACAGCATGAGGAAGAAGGTCGAAGAACGGAAAGCAAAGAGGGAAGACGGTTAAGAACGGAAAGCAAAGAGGAGGGAGGTTAAGAACGGAAGGCAAAGAGGGAGGGAGGTTAAGAACGAAAGCAAAGAGGGAGGGAGGTTAAGAACGGAAGGCAAAGAGGGAGGGAGGTTAAGAACGGAAGGCAAAGAGGGAGGGAGGTTAAGAACGGAAAGCAAAGAGGGAGGGAGGTTAAGAACGGAAAGCAAAGAGGGAGGGAGGTTAAGAACGGAAGGCAAAGAGGGAGGGAGGTTAAGAACAGAAAGCAAAGAGGGAGGAAGATTAAGAACGGAAAGCAAAGAGGGAGGGAGGTTAAGAACAGAAAGCAAAGAGGGAGGGAGGTTAAGAACGGAAGGCAAAAGAGGGAGGGAGGTTAAGAACAGAAAGCAAAGAGGGGAGAGGGAGGGAGGTTAAGAACGGAAGGCAAAGAGGGAGGGAGGTTAAGAACGGAAAGCAAAGAGGGAGGAAGGTTAAGAACGGAAAGCAAAGAGGGAGGGAGGTTAAGAACGGAAAGCAAAGAGGGAGGGAGGTTAAGCAAAGATGGAGGGAGGTTAAGAACGGAAAGCAAAGAGGGAGGGAGGTTAAGAACGGAAGGCAAAGAGGGAGGGAGGTTAAGAACGGAAAGCAAAGAGGGAGGGGAGGTTAAGAACGGAAGGCAAAGAGGGAGGGAGGTTAAGAACAGAAAGCAAAGAGGGAGGAAGGTTAAGAACGGAAAGCAAAGAGGGAGGGAGGTTAAGAACGGAAAGCAAAGAGGGAGGGAGGGAGGAGGGAAGGAAAAGAACAGAAAGTAAGCAAAGAGAGAGAGGAAGGAAGGAAAAGAACAGAAGGCATAAAAGGGGGAGGGAAGGAACAGGAAAGAAAAGCACGCAGAACGTAAGGAAGGAAGGAAAAAAAAAGAACAGAAAGCAAACAAAGATAAGGGAAGGAAAGCGGGGGGGGGGGGGGGGGGGGGGGGGGGGGGGGGGGGGGGGAACGCGCTAAAAAGATTGAGAGGGGGCGGGAAAAGAGTGGGGAAAGGCGGAGGTGTACGATGGATGACATCCACCTGGGTGCTGAAGAGAAGGCGATTTATTATGATTGTCTGTGTGCCAAACGATGAGTCATCTCCCTCTGTTACTGTCTGGGCTGTACTCTCTACCCAGTTACCTCTACTCCCGCCCCGCTTTGCTTCCCAGGACTGTCTTGCCTTACCACCTTCTCTCTCCCTCTCCCCCTCTCCTCCCCCCTCTCTCTCTCTCTCTCTCACACACACACACACACACACACACACACACACACACACACACACACACACACACATCCGCCGGTTGCTGGCAGAGTTTGTTCGTGTAAATCTTGGCTGGAAGCTGGAGTTAGTGCTTGTTTTGTTGTGGGCCCAACCCCGAACTAGGTGTTGGCTGTGACCTGTTCTGCTGCATGCATCGTCATCTGTACCGATGCTGGGGTGGGGGAAAAAGAAAAACCCTGCGCCTCCGTCTCTTTTTTTTTTTTTTTTTTTCTGTTCTCTTCTTTCTTCTCCTTTCACCTTCACTGCTCCCCCTTCCCCTCTCTCCGCCTCCTCCCTGCCCTCTCTCTCTCTCTCTCTCTCTCTCTCTCTCTCTCTCTCTCTCTCTCTCTCTCTCTCTCTCTCTCTCTCTTCCCCCCACCCCCCAACCCCATTCCCCTCCCACTTCCATCCACTGAATCGTCTTATGGTTTGTGTGAGTTGCATTAAATGACTTATTTCCTGTATTCTCAGAACTGAGTTTGTTTTGTGCTCCAGCGAGTACGTGTGTGTGCGTACACACACACACACACACACACACACACACACACACACACACACACACACACACACACACACACACACACACACACACACACACACACACACACACACACACACACACACACACACACACACACACACACACACACACACGCCTACCTCAGCCACACAGATGTCACTTTTAGGCGATTCATGTCACACAGTCACCTGTTGATAGTTCCTGAAGATATCAGTCACCTGTGACAAAACGTTTTGATTCCCTTCCACTACCCACCGCCGCCACTACCAGCATCACCCCATTCCTTCCACCTAGCGTCACGTTCACCTGTCCTTCTCTGGCGGTTGCACTGCCATGGACGCCATATACACCCAGTGCCCACTACATTGATGACATCACCGACCTCCATGCAGTATCCCAACAGTTTACATGTTGTTTAGCCAAACCTCGGCCCAGGCAGTCCGCCCGCCTACACAGACATCGTCAGTCA
Organism: Conus betulinus; assembly: GCA_016801955.1. Classification (NCBI taxonomy): domain Eukaryota; kingdom Metazoa; phylum Mollusca; class Gastropoda; order Neogastropoda; family Conidae; genus Conus; species Conus betulinus. The sequence goes on along the minus strand of JADBJO010000904.1, from coordinate 42,489 downwards.
AAGTGAGGGGGCTTTCTGACAGAGAGTTCTACTAATCCCTCTCATAGTTCCCTCTACAACTGACCCGTATGGACAGGGGTAGGAGAGCAAAAGGAGTCGAAAGGGAAACGAAAAACGAAAGGGAAAAAAAATGACACACGAACATCTTCGCCAAGCAAAACAGATGAAACGGTACGCGGCTGGGAGTAACAATGGGAAGGAAAAGGGGGGGAGCAGGGGAGTAGGTCAGTTATTGAAGTCAGTGCTGGATCGGCGCGGGTGATCTTATGCAGCGTAGAAGCCATGGATTTTGTCGGTGCAGGCGTACCTGTGTATTGTGAAAGCCGTGACCGTCGGTGCAGGCATACACATGTATTATCAACACCAGCGACTGTGGTCGGTGCTGTTGTACCAATATATTATTAACTCCACTGTTTTGTTTTTTGGTGCAGGTGTACGTGTTCGATCCCAAGGAACCCCAGGACAGCCGGGGCTGCTGTGTGCGGAAAAGGAAGATCACAGAAGAGTTCCCTCCAGCTTCGGACAACGACTTGCCCCTGCCGGACAATCTGGACGCTGTGTACTACTCCTACGGGGACAAGATGCAGTACTTCATCAAGGGGGGAGACCTGTGGAGGAACCGGGTCTTTGACCCTCGTCAGAGACGCGCAGTGAACAGTGTGGAGTTCATGGGCAAGTGTGGTACGAAAAATGGCTGGACATCTGTGACGTGCAGGCCCAGTAACCTGCCCACCCACCCTTCCCCACCCTCTCTGCGGGCTGTGAAGCTTGGGCGGGAAAGGGTCAGGATGTTTGTGTTGAACTCGTTCATCCTGGGTGGACTGGCGGCACGGGGAGTTGAACACCCCCCTCCCCTCCCCCCCCCCCCTTTCCCCCCCTAGTGGTTCTTGTTAGTCAGGCCACACAAGAATTCCTTTAGGAATGGCGACCTGGTGTTGAGCCGGTGGAAAGGGTCTCTCAACAGAGGAGCGAGGCGGAGGCTCGTTCTCGAGCCATGTCAAGACGTTCAGAAGGTGGGGAACTTTCCAGTGTGAGTGACCTCATGTGGTCCCTGCCTCTGTCCTACCTGGGGACAGACTGGTGAGGGGGAGGTGCCTGTCCCCTGTCATCCAGGGAACCTTGACCAGTCCTCGTCCTCACACCGCATACACACACTGTTCTTCAGCACACATTGGAACTTTATGGATGTTCTCCAATCATTTCAACACAAAGCATTTTTTTTTTTTCTTCTCTCTCTTTCAGTCATCGTTTAAGTGAACATGCGAAAGTGGACACGTGTGTAAGAAATATCAGTAATTAACGCCAACGACTTAAAGACAGGAGAGGTGAATCCCAAGAGGGAAGAAGAGATGATGGGAAGGAGTCCTGCTGGAGTGAAGTGTTTCCCTAAGATAGGCTGGTTGATGGCAGTGATGTACAGTTCTTGTGGGCGTATCACACAACAGGCTCTACCCCCTTCCCCACCCATACCCCGTTATTCTTCCCTTCTCAACACCATGCTCCCTCCTCCATCCCCCCCCCCCCCCCTTCCCCACCCACGCCCCGTTATTCTTCCCTTCTTAACACCCATGTCCCCTCCTCCATTCCCCCACACCAGATAAGAAGTTGATGCAGATACTGACGGCAGGTGATGTTCTTTCCTTCCACAATTCCTGTTCAGCCAGTGCATTACCAGATTGAGCTTCTGGACTCCACCGAGACAGAGAACGGATTTTTCTCCTCAAGTCATGAGGTGGAACGATTTTGCATTATCGCGGATGACAGTTGTGCCAAGGTCGAGGTGTGTTTACGTCACCACTGGGCTTAGCCAGTGCTGTGGACGTAGTTAACTTGCATTTGACTGAAGTGGTGAACCGCTGCTGGTGGGACTGCACTGTCAGACACGATGCCGCCACGTAGACACGAGTGCCGATGAGATTGTGCAATGTCGGGAGTTAATTCACAAATCATGCCAGTTCACTGAACTCTGACAGAACAGTGAGTAGTGGATGTGCAATAGTAGATTGCACGGTAGACAGCGCATTAGTTGACTGTACCATTGTCCTCAACATCACCTCTTTCTCGTTTCTTTCCCGCCCCCCTTTCCCCGTACCAGTCCCCACCCTGTCCCCCCCCCCTCCCATTTTTCCATATCAAATTGATAAAGGCGTTAAAAGATCAACGTTACAGACACTGTTTCCTCCTTCTACATGAAATTAGTGTCAGACATGTAGGATTCAGGAAAGCATTTTGTATGTATTGGAAGATGAACTTGTAGTCCAGGGGTGAAGTTCAGAAATACAAATCTCTCTCTCTGACTTCACACGGAAAGTGAGTGACTTGCATTACCAACCGCTGGACGCGTTTTGGTTTACAAATTCACTCAGTATCTCTCAGGCTCTTGTTGAGCGGCAGTCTGGAGTTTTTAATTTTTTTTTTTTTTAATTTCAGAAAGGTATGTATTGTTTTAGACTGACATGTTAAGCATATAATAATTTGCCAAATGGCACTACCGCAAGACACCCATTTGGTGTGATCTGGTGTTTGACACTCTATCTAGGGCAAACAGAGTGGAGGACTGGAAAGAAACATAGCATGAACATTATTGACTGTTGGCGTTTTCCATTCAAATCTGTAAATAGAGAGCCTGTATATATGTGTACATTTTTGAGCGGCTTCATGTGTTGCGCGTCCAAGCTGCATCAGTCTTTTGCATTTGAAACCCAACCACGAGCATGTGCATAGTATTAGTGAAGACAGTGGTGGTTTGGTGACGGTGGTAGCAAATTGTACATGGTCATCATGTTGCTGCTGACTGTGACACTGGGATTTTTTTTCTCTATTCATTGCCAATAAGTTATTGCAAGCACATTCCTTACTGCCCCCCAAGGTGGTGATTTTTGCCTGGACCAGCTCAAGTCAACTTGTGTGATGTCTGTGATGTGCGTCACATCCCATGTGGATGGTCGCAAGGTGCCACGAGGAGTACAGGCCGCAGTCCCTGGATTGCCAGGGGGCGCTTTGGGCGACCGATGACCGATACAGCATGGACTGGGCCATACCGGGCATGGTGAAATCGGGTGATCGGTCCTTCTGATCACATGACCAGCATTGATGTACATTTCGTTCCAGTTATAACTATTTCAGAAACTGGTTCCTTTGATGTTACCTGCTTCAAGACAAGTTGTGGTCCTTTGTGAAAAAGATTTGAAGTCTTTTGTGGTATTTTATCACTTTTATACCATCAGTGTTGTTTGGTGTGTCAGTGTGTTTAGTGACGTCGTTGTCGGCTATGTGTTTTAGCAATATAAGATATTTTTAACTGACCTGAAAATTGTAGAGTGGTTAAGGTCCAGTTCACTGTAACTTACTCTTCCCTTTCTGTGTTTATTGACTGTCTTCTAAACATGCCAGTGTGGATACTGTGTAGCTACCTCTGTTGACCCTTCCTTGTTGGCTCTCTCCCTTTTTTCTCCACCTCTTGTGATTGTTCAGAAAGATTAGACACCCAGGGATAGCTTTGGAAAATGGTACTTGTTGGAGAATAGAAACGGGTACAGCTCATCAGAGGAACCGAGGACAAGATTAGTTTGTGTAACAGACAACTTGTAACGAAATGTTTAGTTTGGCGGGAGTTCAGACCATACTGTACCATGTCCTTCTCAGTCTTAGTGATGGAAGACGAAGAGGCTTTGAAAGAAGACAAACACAAGACAGTCAAATATAGCGAACCAACCGCCTGCACAGACTGTGAAGCTGTGTTCTCTGTGTCCTCTCCCCATGTCCTGGCCAAATCTGCACCACGGCCATGTTATGGAGGCAAGTTGTCTTTTGATTTTATCTTTCCCAGACCTTTCCGCCCGACCTTTCTTAGAAATATTCCAGCTAAAGGGCTTTCATGATGCCATTTGCTATTCAGTTTATTATGTAAAAGATTAAACTATAGTGGCTATTTTGTTGATTCTCCTGAGGGTAATTTTTATCAAAAGTCTTTCAAGTTTGCATAGCTTGGTGTTAATCAGATTAGGAGCTCGGCGTGTTAAGTTGTCTTTCCCAGCGGTGCTGTCAACCATCAGGCATCATTCTGTTCTTTTGAACCTATGACCGGTAGGGCCCAATTGCATTTACTTCCTGTCGTCCATTGCGCTTGCAGGTTGATAGATACTGGGTCTCCCGAATGGAGCTAGACCATAATGACATTAACCCAACGCAAATTTCAAAATCCATGACTACATGTCACTTTTTTGTGTGTTTTTTTTAATTTTCAGTGCGCCATTTGTTATGACTGTTAACGTCATGTCCGGTTTGATAGCATTTTCATTAAACTGGAAAGGAAATGCAAGGGTCCCCTTTATATTCCAAAAGATTACATGCAGGAAGAAACACTACCATGAAACGTAGGAAGAATCCTATTGCATTCTCTACTGTTGTTCATGCCCGTGGGAGTTTAGCGAGTCTGTGTGGAAAACAAGCAACAGTCCCATCCATCATACATTGTAGCTTTATGTTGACCAGGTCGTCCAGTACTCAGCCATCGGTTCACATGTTCTAACTCTTATGACATCGTTGTCGCGTATTTCTCCTGGCGTTGGATGTACTGTCAAAAGTAGCCAGGCTGTGTCTGTGTACCAGTGTACAGACCCCATACTGATCAACAGCTTGTTAACAGCCAAAGGTTAATAGAAAATCACAATGCCACTCTTCTAATTTTCGGCCCACGTGGCCTTTTTCAAGAAAAAAAAAAAAGAAAAAAAACAATACAACTACGTGATGTCCATCTTTGGCAACTGGTTAGAGCAAAGAATTGACGTCACTGGTCAGAGTGAAAGATGGACATCACGTAGTTGTATTGTTTTTTTGTTTTTTTTTTTTTCTCTCTTGAAAAAGGCCACGTGGCGAAAATTAGAAGAGTGGCATTGTGATTTTCTATTATGTTTTCTTCCCTTTGGAAGACTATTGCTTTTGTTTCCAGAGGTTAATAGTTTGTCAATCCTGGTTTGATTGTTCATT
>JADBJO010000904.1:17500-22500 GCA_016801955.1 Conus betulinus | reverse complement strand
TCCTGTCTCGAGGCCTCTTCTCGCCCACCCAAACCCCCCACCCCCCTCCTAATTGTACTCCTCTCCCTTCCCAGTCTGTTATCCATGTTAATTTCAATTCTGTTCCTTATAGCTGCTATTCCTGACCACAGTCGCACGCGGCAGAGTGCCTTTACATCAGAACTGAGAACTTTGACCAGACACCGGATCAGCTCCCGAACTTTCTCCCCAACCCAACACTTTCTCCCTAACCCTAACTAGACCCTGACCCTTACCCAAAGACTTAGCCTAACCTCACCTTGAACTTAACCTAATCAAATCTGTATGAAAAGCCAATTTAAAAAAGCCCCCATTGATTATTACTTGTGCTTGCAGTGTATGGAGGTGGGATAGGGTGGGGTGGGGTGTATAGGGGGGGGGGGGAGTGGGGGGGGGGGGCGTGGGCAGTGGAGTCGTCTTTCACCTTTTCCTGCCCATCAGTGAAGGACAGAACGTCTTCCAAAACCCTGTACACGCTGCACCTCCGCTGGCTTTCTTTCCGTCCGCCCACTGCTTGGCTCACCATCTTGGTCCCTGCACCATTACAATCCACCAGTCCTGCGATACCCCCTTCCGGGGCCTCAAAGGGACGTAAACCTTGGCCCTTCCGGTAGTTCGACACTTACTGGGGTTTTTTTCCCCCCCACCTTCCAAAGAATACCCTCCTTTTTCGTTTACCCCCACCCCTCCATAGGAAATCTTTTCCTCCACACCCCCTCCCTCTCCCCCCTCTCCACAGGAAAGCCCATTTCCATCTCCCACTCTCCACGGGAACCCCCCCCCCCTCGCCACCTTTTATTTCCTTCACTTTCCACAGGAAACCGCTTCTCTTTCCCCCACTCTATATAGGAAACCCTTTCTTCTTTCTTCACCCCCCCTTCCTCCATCCATACAAAAACTCCCCCCCCCCCCCCCCCCCCCACACACTCCTCGTCCTCCATTCATAGATAGCGTCTGGCCCCCACCCTCTTCTTCTTCCATCCGAAGGAAATCTTTCTCCCCTCCCCCTTGCCTCCATCCGAAAGAAACCCCTTGTCCTCCCAGTCCTTTCTTTTTCCTACAGGGAACCCCCTTTTCTCCCCCTCCTCCTTTTACAGAAAACCCCCGTCCATTCCCCTCCCCACCCCCCCCTTCTTCGTCATCCATAGGAAATCCCCTCTCTCTCTCTCTCTCTCCCTTCTTCATCACAGAAAACCTCGTTTTTCTACGCCTCCCTCCATTCATAGGAAAAAAAAAAAACCTTTCTTTCTCTCCCCTTCCTCTATCCATAGGAAAACCCCTTTCTTGGCTTCCTCCATCCGTAGGAAAAAAAAAGAACATTCTTTCCACCCCTTCCATACCAAACCCCTTTTTTTACCCATCCCTCAATCCATAGGAAAAAAACCCTTACTTCACTTCCTACATCCGTAGGGAAAAAACTTTCTTCCCTTCCTCCATCCATACCAAACCCCCTTTCTTCCCTTCCTCCTCCATCCATACCAAACCCCGTCTTCCCCCTTTCCTCCATCCATACCAAACCCCTTCTCTTCCCTTCCTCCCCATCCATACCAAACCCCTTTCTTCCCTTCCTCCATCCATACCAAAACCCCTTTCTTCCCTTCCTCCATCCATACCAAACCCCTTTCTTTCCTTCCTCCATCCATACCAAACCCCCTTTCTTCCTTCCCTTCCCATCTATACCAAACCCCAGGGCCCCTCCCTTCCTCCATCTATACCAAAACCCCCCTTTCTTCCCTTCCTCCATCCATACCAAAAAACCCCTTTCTTCCCCTTCCCCTCCATCCATACCAAAACCCCCTTTCTTCCCTTCCTCCAGCTATACCAAACCCCATTTTCTTTCTTCCCTTCCTCCATCTATACCAAACCCCCTTTTCTTCCCCTTCCTCCATCCCAGACCAAACCCCCCCCTTTCTTCCCTTCCTCCTCCATCCATACCAAACCCCCTTTTCTTCCCTTCCTCCAGCTAGACCAAACCCCCTTTCTTCCCTTCCTCCTCCATCCATACCAAACCCCCTTTCTTCCCTTCCTCCATCCATACCAACCCCCTTTCTTCCCTTCCTCCTCCATCCATACCAAACCCCCTTTCTTCCCTTCCTCCAATCTATACCAAAACCCCCTTTCTTCCCTCTCCTCCATCCATACCAAACCCCCTTCTTTCCCTTCCTCCTCCATCCATACCAAACCCCCTTCTTTCCCTCCCCATTTCATATCAAACCCGTCCGCTTTTCCCTTCCTCCTCCATCCATACCAACCCCCCTTCCTTCCCCTTCCTCCATCCATACCAAACCCCCCTTTCTTCCCTTCTTCCATTCATACCAAACCCCATTTCGGCCCCTTCCTCCTCCATCCATGCCAAAAACCCCGGGCTCCCTTCCTCTTCCATCCATACCAAACCCCCTTTCTTCCCTTCCTCCATCCATACCAAACCCCCTTTTTCCCCTCCTCCATCCATCCAACCAAACCCCCTTTCTTCCCCTTCCCCATCTATACCAAACCCCCTTTCTTCCCTTCCTCCATCCATACCAAACCCCTTTCTTCCCCTTCCTCCTCCATCCATACCAAACCCCTTTCTTCCTCCCTTCCTCCTCCATCCATACCAAACCCCCTTTCTTCCCTTCCTCCTCCATCCATACCAAACCCCCTTTCTTCCCTTCCTCCTCCATCCATACCAAACCCCCTTTCTCCCTTCCTCCTCCATCCATACCAAACCCCTTTCTTCCCTTCCTCCTCCATCCATACCAAACCCCTTTTTCTTCCCTCCTCCTCCATCCATACCAAACCCCTTTCTTCCCTTCTTCCATTCATACCAAACCCCTTTCTTCCCTTCCTCCTCCATCCATACCAAACCCCCTTTCTTCCCTTCCTCCATCCATCCATACCAAACCCCCTTTCTTCCCTTCCTCCATCATACCAAACCCCCTTCTTCCCTTCCTCCATCCATACCAAACCCCCTTTCTTCCCCTTCCTCCATCTATACCAAACCCCTTTCTTCCTTCCTCCATCCATACATCCATACCACCCCCCTTTCTCCCTTTCCTCCATCCATAGTAAACCCTGCCTTCCCTTCATTCATTCATCCATAGCAAACCCCCCCTTTCTCATCTCTCTTCCATGCGTAAGACCACCCTCTTCTTTCCTACCTCTGTTTCCTGCAATCATTGGTAACTATATTCTTCCACCCCCTTCCACTATCCATAGAGAAAGCCCCGTTCCTCTCCCTCCTTCTCCCCCCCCCCCCCCCCACCCCCCCCCCTCGCCATTTCACCCCCTTTTTTTATCCATAGGAAACACTCTTTCGACTTGCCTCCCCCCCCTTCTCCCCCCCTCTTCCTGCACCAATAGGGAACCCCCTTTCATTCATTCACACACTACTACAAACCTTTTTTTTTTCTTCCAATGTCCACAGGGACCGTCTTGGTTTCTCCCATCGTACACGTCGCTGTCATGTCCAGCCAGAGCCTTTCGCATGCCGCTGTGCCATCCGTCTTCCTGTAAACACTCGGGTCATGGACTTTGAGAACAGAGCTACATCGCGAACTTCAAGTCATGGAGATTAGGGGCTTCACAAGAAAACCGGGCACCTGCTGCACTGAACATGTGAACACAGGAACGAGGTCCGCAGAACCATTAGACACCACGTGGGTCTCTACAAGAACCTGCTGACCACCGAGGGAAAGAAAAAGAAGGTACGGTGGTATGAACATGTGACAAGAGCAAGCAGAAGCTCCGAGACTATCCTTCAAGGAACAGCGCAGGCGAAGAGGAGACATAGTAGGCAGAGAGGATGGGCATATAACGGTGCTGTGTGGACTGGGTAGAGGGTTTTTCTTTTTCTTCTTTTTTTTTCTATAATCCGGGCACTGGCCTACAACCGTCCGAGGTGAAGACAACTGCTGCAACGGGTCATCACTGTAATGCCCCTACGGCCCATTCCGGGTGGTAGGACACATGACAATGATAATTGATTATACTAAATATTTCTCTCTTTTCTCATCACGTAGATTTCTGCTTGATCTCTCTCTCCTTTTTTTTTTTTCTTTTCTTTTCTTTTCTTTTTGTTTTGTTTATATCAAGATTTTCTGATGATTAAAATTTGATACTTTCTGTTTCCTTTATTCTACACAAAAAAAAGCTTCATAGAAAGGAAGTCTTTCGGTCTGTATGTACAATTACATCCCCTGTTGACAAATAAAATTGTTATGATTACACATGAACTATTTTGTTCTGTGTGTGTGTGTGGTGGGGGGGGGGGGGGGGGGGGACTTTTCTACTTACTCACCGCCGTGAAAGGATTCTGGTGATGGGCTGAGCCATAATAACAGAAATTGTCATGAAAGTGCAGGTCTCTCCCTCCTATTGCTCCCTGTTGATACACAGATATAGAGAGAGATAGGGGCCGATACTTATATATATGGCCCATCTTTCCCCATCCCGATGTCTCTCATGTGCCCAATCCCTGTATATGTGTGAGCCGTACGGATGTGTTGTCTTGCCTGTGTATCGGCTGTATATTTTGACACACCAGCGACCCAAGGAGAAGAAACCTCCACCACCTTCTCTCTCGTGTGACACATACTCACAGGGAGACAGAGCCCAGAATTTTTTCCCGTGAGACTTTGACAAGAGGTCAGGGAGGTCACAGTGGGAAACAGTCTGCCCATGTTGACATGCGTTTCTCACAAGCAACTTAAGCTTAACAGAGACTCCAACATCCATCTTGCGCTCTTTCCGTCAAATATGAAAGACGATCAGGTCGCAGAAAACGTTGAAAGCACTTATACATAAAAAGGGAATCTTTGAATGCAATGCTGTTAGAATTCATGCAATCAGCTTCGATATTTTGACGAAAAGAAGCTCAAAAACACTAATCAGTACTTTGTGACGATGTCCAACAGCCAGTCAAGGGATGATCTATTGAAAGGTATTTTCTCCGGACATCGATCCATATGTTTGAGACTAATGAATGTGTAAAAATCTCATTC
>JADBJO010000904.1:7500-12500 GCA_016801955.1 Conus betulinus | reverse complement strand
CCAGGGGCGCTATCAATATCATACCGTAAAATGTATTTTTGTTGTAGGAAATCGTAACAGATACAATCATCGATCATTTTCTTTCAGGGACGGTGTATTTTTAAACCAGGTTTACGGTAAGCTGAAAATGGTACACTCACGATGCACGCTTGAAACACTTAAATGTCTTAATTGCTAACTTCGAGTGGAAGATAGTGAGTATTAATTTGACGATGATAAATGATGAGAAAGTGTTGTGAAGAGACCTACACGTCAACATAAATCCATCATACAGTGTTTTGTAGTAGACACGTTTTTGTATTGACTGCAAACTTACTCTCCTTGTGACACTGAGATTTCTTTGTTTCCTTCTTTAGCTGTTCCTTCTAGTCGATGTAAGAGAGAGAGAGAGAGAGACAGAGAGAGAGAGAGAGAGAGAGAGAGAGAGAGAGAGAGACAGAGAGAGAGAGAGAGAGACAGAGAGAGAGAGAGAGAGGAGGGGGGTGATGGGGACAGACAGACAGACAGAGAGACAGAGAGACAATTTAACGCTAGTGTATACGTGAGATAGAGCGAACTTTGCATGAGAGAGAGAGAGAGAGAGAGAGAGAGAGAGAGAGAGAGAGAGAGAGAGAGAGAGAGAGAGAGAGCTCGCATTAGTGTATACATGAGATAAATAGGACTACATAGAAATGCATCTTTGAAGAATGGAGTGGAGTAAGCATAAAAAGATTGTTGACTGCTATCATTTTTTTCGGACTCAGACACCCTCTATATTTGGGCCGGTGGAGTGACCTTTTTGTAGAGAACATGTACGTTCTTCTTTTCCTCTTCTGGCTGTTCTTCTTCTCTTTAGTTCTCTCCTTCTTTCTTCTTTTTTCTTTCTTCTTCCTTTCTTTCTTTCTTCTTCTTCTTTCTTTCTTCTTTCTTCTTCCTCTCTTTTCTTTCTTTCTTTCTTCTGTCTGTCTCTTCTCTCTCCTCTTCTCTCTCCTCGGGGTTTTTTTCTTCTTCTTCTTTCTTCTTTTCTTCTTCTCTATGTCCTCGTCGGTGGGGGGTCTCACGGCCTCTCTCATCTCTCTCGCTCTTCACTCTCTCTCTTCCCTCAGCCCATCGTCTTTCGCTACCCCTCTCCTCTGCTCTCTCCCGTTCTCTCTCCTCTCTTCTCTCCTCCTTCATCGGTCTCGCTCTCTCTCCTCCATCTCTCTCTCCTCCCAGCCAGATTCGACTGACTTTACTGCTGGCGTCCCTAAAATTAAAACATTGTCAGAAATCTTGTCAAGAGTCTATATATACAAGCCTTTAAAAAATACGATCGGCTGCTATGGTCTTAAGATCCTGAAATACTTATGCATATCTGAGAGGTTGTGTGTGTGTGTGTGTGTGTGTGTGTGTGTGTGTGTGTGTGTGTGTGTGTGTGTGTGTGTGTGTGGTTATTAAGATAATGGTGTTGATTTCGTTAATTTAAAGTGTACCCCGTCTTTGAGGGGCATGGCCTATGCCTGAAATAAATTGATCCGACATATCGAACCGAACCCGATCTCTCTACTCTCTCTGCTCTCTCCTCATCTCACTCTCTCTTCCGAACAACATCATCTCCATCATCTCTCTCTTTCGTGTCTCCCCCGCGTTCGCCCTCTCTCTTCTCTCTGCTCCTCTGTATGTCCTGGCTGTCTCTGCCTATTCTGATCGTTGTCTGAGGTCTGTCTGTCCTGTCCTGACTATCTTGTCCGTCTCTCTCCCTCTCCCTCTACATATCGTCACCCGTCTCCCTCATAGTACCATCATCAAGCTCCCTACGTCCCATCCCCATACATCGATCAACGATCGGTCTCACTCGTCCCGCATCTACCTCTCCCTCTCCCGTTCTACTTCAAACCTTCTCCCTTCGACTCATCATCTCGTATCTTCTGTCACCATGCATTCACAATGCTGTACTCCTCGCGTTCCCCTCCGCCTCTCCACATCTCCCTCGCGTCAGAAGTCTCTTCTCCCTCTCTTCCGCCCTCCTCTGCCTCTCATCTAGCTCAATCTCGCTCATGTCGGCTATGTCACTGTTTGAACCCCACCCGCGATCTAAACGCCACCTAACCCCCAGTCTACTCTACAAATACTACTCCAACCCCCAACCAAGTATCTAAAACTAGTCATCTGTACCCAAACTACCCCCAAAACCCTTTAACAACAATAAGTTACCAAAAAACTCGGTCAAAGTACATACTAACTCCTAATCTTCTAAAAGTAACCCCACCCAAAACATAAACAACCAAAAAGTCTAACATCTTCAATCGTAATAAACCTCGTCTAAAATTACTATTAATAGTATAGGTAAAAAACTCTACCCACCTCCCTTCAATCCTCTTCATCGCACACCCACTCTCTGTCTTACCTATGCCTTTAAAAGCCTCCCCCCCCTCACCCCCCCCCCCCCCGCACCCCCCAACCGGCCTTTCACTGAGACTCCATCCTAGCTGCCTCCGGCCTCACCCAAATGGTGCTGCTCACTACCATTTTGCCCCCACTTAGACACTACGCACCGCGCTGATTTGAGATTTTGTGCCGCATTAGCCTGGATGGCTATTAATAGGACAGTTTACAATGGGCGTCTCGCAGGCAGGGCAGAATCTGCGAGTACGTATATGACTATGGTTGTCGACTTCCCCATTCGTCCGGGACATCGTTGCTTCCGCGTTGGCGTATGCTCACTCCTCCCGGCACCCGCCTCACCTCCTCCCCCTTCTTCTCCACACCACCCCATCCTCCCAACACTCAGCACCGCGGCTTCCTCTACACCACCTACCATTCCAGCGACATACCATTGCCTGTCTTAAACGCGTGGCGCTGCATGCAGCACCCCACACACGACACACCAACACAACACACACACAGCACACACAGCACGCAGCGCACGCACTCCTCTTGCTCACAGCAAAAAAACTAAAACACACACAGCACACACACACTACACACCACCCCACACACACCACAACACACACTCATTCACCCCACTTGCACAAGTTGTCACCTCACGCATCTTCACGCACGGCCCAGCAATCGCACGCATCGCACACACTCTACTACACAGCACCAGGCACAACACACGACAGCCAACACACATACTGTATCAGTAGAGAGATAGAGAGAGAGAGCTAGAGAGAGAGATTGTTTTCTGTCTAATATCCTAGACCGACGACTGCGTGCAAGGGTCCATAACAAGAGCTGTTCACCCAAAGTCCTGAGTCGTTAAAGTCACTACATGAAAAACAGATTTATCTAGACTAATAATAATATGAAAAATACACAGCAACGTACTAGAACGTGTTTGTCTGCTGTAGAGTGTTTATGTCTGACATCATGGAAGTCCTAACACTCTCAAAGAATTTGTTTCATTGTGAGCGCTACATCACACGGACTGCACCATGGAGCTTCTCCAACTGTTGAAAGGTAACGAGAGGGTGTACAAGGAATGGTCTGTGTGCGAACAGCAGAAGACTGTTTCTTCTTCACCGCCGCCCGTGGCACACGGTGAAAACTCTTTCAGGTTTTGATGGATTTGGAGGAGTTATTAGTTAGTTATTCGTCTGCGAGTTCCATTCCTCTCGCCAGAGGTCTATGACATAAGCTTGAGATTTTCGTTTGAGCTCGGTATAAGGAATATAGAATCGGCTCGACTGTTTTCTTGTGACAAGTTGATCAACGATTTCATCGCTGCGAATGCCGACAAAGTCGAGAATCCAAGCAAAAATGTTTATCATGTTTCCTCTCTCTCTCTCTCGAATCTCTTCGTCTCATCTCTCGCTCTCCCTCTCTCTCTCTCCCCCTCCTCCCTCCATCTCCTCTCTCTCGTCTCTCATCTCTCTGTGTGTGTGTGTGTGGGTGTGTGTGTGTGGTGTCTGTGTGTGTGTGTGTGTGTGTGTCTCACACACACACACATGCACATTGCACACACACATGCACACACACACACACACACACACACACCCACACACACACACAACACACACACACAGAGGAGAGATAGAGAGAGAGAGAGAGAGAGAGGAGAAAATTCCGATTCATTTCATCACTGTATATTGTACACTGGGGAATGATGGCGGTACGCAATAAGAAACGACTGGCTCTCTGGAGAGGCTGACCATGACCTTGCGCTTCGCCTAGTGACTCCCGATTTCATTTTTTTTCTTTTTTTTTATCTTTACTCAGTCTAGTGGGAGGGGCAGGGTGCGCAGGTGGGTGGGGTGCGTGGTGGGGTGGGGTCCCGGTCGTCTGCTTTCGCTGTCACCCAGAAGAGTCGCTGTCATCAGCGAATGCAGTGGCGCAGAAAGATGAGAAAATCGGGGTTGGGGGTGGGGGTAGGGGTTGGGATGGGAGGCAGGCCGGGTGGTGGTGGTGGGGGTGGAGGTAAGTGGACTGGATTGGACAGAAGTGACGACAAGAAAGACGGGTAGGCGCTTATGTATATGCTGGAACGAAACTGGGAAAATTCTAAACCCTTAAAAAAAATAAATAAATAAAAACGCTCCAATCGCTCAAATCACCTGAAAGTTCAAAGTGGGAGATTCATTAGAGACTGGCTTATCTCCCTTGGCGGTGGTTTGCTTACCTTACAGCGTTGCTCTTTAAGCACCTGTAGCAAAGCCGCGCGGTCGATTTGCTTTTCTCTCGTGTCCTCACTCCCCACCCCAACACCCAACCACACCCTCACCCCCCCACCCGCCCTCTCTTCACATGTCCCTCTCAGTTCACCTCCTCGGGGTTTGTTGTTATTAGTCTTGTTTTTCTTTTTTAAACGTTGTGAAACAAGAGGGGCAGGTGGGACATTATGGCATTCTGCATACCTGCCCCCCCCCACCCCCCCCCCCCCACCCATCAAAGTCAAAGAAGAGGAAGAACTGGGTCCTTCCCACTCCTTCACCCCACACCCCTTACCATTCCTACGCCACTGGCCGATGGCCACGACCGAACACACTCAGATATATAACGAAGTACACGAACATTAGAAGGCATATAACTGACAGCATCCA
>JADBJO010000904.1:0-2500 GCA_016801955.1 Conus betulinus | reverse complement strand
AATAACTCTCCATCAACAGTCAGAATGGAAGCGTAGGAAAATAACCCGCATGAACATTCCGAATGAAAAAAATACCTCCATCAACATGAAATGAAAAGCGTATGAAATCCCGCATGAATGAAAAATCACCCGTGAAATAACTCTCCATCAACAGTCAGAATGGGCGCATAATGAAGGAAGTCTTATATGAGCAGTCAGAATGGAAAAGACAGCGAAATAACTCTCACATCAATATTCAGAATGAAGCTACGGGAAGTAACTCTTACATCGACAGTCTGAACGGAAGCTCAGAGGAGTAACTTTCACATCAACACACGGAATGGAAAAGCAATGAAGTAACTATCACAGTGGCATTCAGAACGAAACTACCATGAAGTAAGTCTCACAACAAAAGTCGGAATAGAAGCACAGTGAAAAAAACGCACCTCACATTAACAGTCAGAATGGAAGCACAGCCAAGTTACCGTTACATCAACAGTTAGGATGGAAGTGTAGTAAAGTAATTCTCACACCGACAGTCGGAATGGAAACGCAATGAATAGCTTTCACATCAACATTCCGGATGAAACTGTGTTGTGGAATAAGTCTCACAACAGCAGTCTGAAATGGGAGCAGAGTGACGTCACTCACATCAACCTTTACATTCAGGTTAACAGTCAGAATGGAAGCACGGTGACGTCACTCACATCAACCTTTACATTCATATTAACAGTCAGAATGGGAGCAGAGTGACGTCACTCACATCAACCTTTACATTCAGATTAACAGTCAGAATGGAAGCACAGTGACGTCACTCACATCAACCTTTACATTCAGGTTAACAGTCAGAATGGAAGCACGATGACGTCACTCACATCAACCCTTACATTCAGATTTAACAGTCAGAATGGGAGCGCAGTGGCGTGCTGATCTGCGGCTCTTTGACAACCGCTGTATGCCTCATTCGAGATTTTCGCCCCCTGAAATTTCGTTAAGGAATTTGTGCATCTTCACACAATGAAGAGTGACTACATTCAAAGGATGTACAGTTTTTACAGACAGAGAGAGACGGGTCGTTCTGGTCCTTTCTGTCACTGAGGGATACAGTGCGGAATTGAAGCATGATGTGCGGGATGTGTGTTAGTCTATTAACATCCCCCTTTTGTGACAGTTCCTGAGTTGACTGCCATTTTTCGGCAAACTATGGGCAATGTGTATATGCTAGGCATTTTTTTTTTAATCAATGGTCTTTTGGTTTCTGAGACGTCTGGAGAACGTCCTATGACCAGCCTTCTTTTTTTGGGATAAAGAACGGAAACTTGCAGTCAGAATGGAAGTATAGTCTACTGACTGAAGTGGAAACCCTTTTTTTTTTCTTTCTTTCTTTCCCATTTGCGTTTTTCGCTGATGATGTGTGAAAAACAGATTGGCCAGTAACTAACCAGGTAGACGTGGACAGTGGTGCGGAAGACACAACCCCATCGTCTGCTCTGTTCTCAGGCATCCCACCGGAACCTGTGATGATGAAGCTTCGTCGTCGCCCGGTGTACACAGGTAACACATGCCCCACCCCACACCACTTGCCCCACCCCGCTCTGTACGACACTAAAGCCTCTATCTACTAAAGCCAACACTCACCTCCTTCCTGATGATAACGTCCTGATGGTGATCCTCACCTCCTTCATGATGATAACGTGGTGATGGTGATCCTCATCTCCTTCATGATGATAACGTGGTGTGATGGTGATCCTCATCTCCTTCATGATGATAACGTGGTGACGGTCATCCTCACCTCCTTCATGATGATAACGTGGTGACGGTGATCCTCATCTCCTTCATGATGATAACGTGGTGATGGTCATCCTCACCTCCTTCATGATGATAACGTGGTGATGGTCATCCTCACTCCTTCATGATGATAACGTGGGTGATGGTCATCTTATTCATCTCCTTCATGATGATAACGTGATGATGAACGTGGTGATGGTCATCCTCACCTCCTTCATGATGATAACGTGGTGATGGTCATCCTCACCTCCTTCATGATGATAACGTGGTGATGGTCATCCTCACCTCCTTCATGATGATGATAACGTGGTGATGGTGATCCTCACCTCCTTCATGATGATAACGTCCTGATGGTGATCCTCACCTCCTTCATGATGATAACGTGGTGACGGTCATCCTCATCTCCTTCATGATGATAACGTGGTGACGGTCATCCTCACCTCCTTCATGATGATAACGTGGTGATGGTCATCCTCATCTCCTTCATGATGATAACGTGGTGATGGTCATCCTCATCTCCTTCATCATGATGATAACGTCCTGGTGATGGTCATCCTCATCTCCTTCATGATGATAACGTGGTGATGGTCATCCTCACCTCCTTCATGATAACGTGGTGATGGTCATCCTCATCTCCTTCATGATGATAACGTGGTGATGGTCATCCTCATCTCCTTCATGATGATAACGTGGTGATGGTCATCCTCATCTCCTTCATGATGATAACGTGGTG
>JADBJO010000903.1:521513-526513 GCA_016801955.1 Conus betulinus | reverse complement strand
CAGATGGGCTAGTACAAGTGGATTTTTCCAACAGGGAGTACATTTCATCTGCTGATAATGCTAATTTCTCATTTGAAACTGTGTCAGAGTTATTGAAAGCTCCTCGTTTAGCAGCTCTATCAGCAACCTCATTCCAAAAGAGCCCAGAATGAGATGGCACCCAGCAAAAGTCAATACCATACCTTTTTATATAGCAATACGATGAATTAAATACTTAATTTCAAAGGCAATATCGTTACGACTGTTGCAGCTATTTTGCTTGAGCGTTTGTAAAACTGATTTTGAATCAACACATAGTAAGATGTTATAAATGGAATAAGGTAGATCACAAATGAATTCTAAAGCTTGCATTATTGCGTACAATTCAGATGTAAATATTGAAACACCTTTGCCTAGATGATATGACTTTTCTATTCTGAGTGAAGGAATAACAAAACCTGCACCACTGTCTGACGTTCTCTAAGATGGAGCCATCAGTGAAAATTTTTAGATGATTTGAATATTTTGAATCTAAATGAAGGCGAACGTCAGTAACTAATAAATTCTCTTCTTCATTTTTGTTGTAACTGCTGTATTCTATATCAAAACTTTGCCTTTCTTTTTGTTCCCATGGGTGGTATCATTGGTATAATAGGCATGACTGAAATATTGTGAATGTCTATTTTGCTTTTACTCATAACGTCTTCAGTAAAATTCCTGATAGGCTGAAGAAGTGTTATTTTTTTTGCTCTCTTTGGGAACTCTGTTTTTCTGCATTTAAGAATATTTCCTCCTCGTATTATTAACAGGCTTCCTTCTACACATATTTCGAAACTGCTAATTTTCGATGTTCTTTTAATGACAACATGTTGCTCTCTGTATATGTTCTGTGAGTGTTAGAGTGCATAGGGACACCAAGAGCTAGCTTGATAGCCCTACTATCTATGCTTTGTAATTTATTTAAAAGAGTATTTGAAGCACTGAAATACACCTCTTGCCCATAGGAGAGTACAGATCGAACTAAAGAAATTGCAAGGTGTAGTAATGTTTTGGTATTTTGGCTCCATGTCTGTTTATTTATTATGATTTAAAAAAAAAAAAATCTTTTTCTTGCTTTACAAATCAAATATTCAATATGAACTCTCCAATTTAATTTGATGTTAAATGTACACCTAAAAACTTAACAGACTGCTTATAAACAAGAGGGTTTCCATCCAATACTAACTGAGGAAGAGTTTCAGGATTTTCACCATTATTAAAAAGCATAAGATAAGTCTTTTCAAAAGACAAGTTCAATCCATTTTCTTTCATATATTGATTTAGATTATTAAGTTCTCTTTGGTATATGTTCTGAACATAATGAACAGTTCTTTTGTTAGTATGTTTCCTCAAAGATGTGTTGATCCAAATAGCTATATCGTCTGCATATTGCACAACATTTGTTGTTTTTGATAGACAGTTTGGTAGATCGTGAATTAATATATTAAACAATAATGGAGCTAGTACAGATCCTTGCGGAATGCCTATATCAATTTTTTTTCGCTGAAGAGTAGACATTTCCCAGCCTGACTTGTACTGACCTATCTGATAATAAATTGCTTATGTAATGATAAGTTACACCTGTTATTCCATTTTTTTTTTTCAATTTATATAAAAGTCGTGCATGCCAAACACTATCATAAGCTTTTCGTACATCAAAGAATGTGGCAAGTGTACTTTTTCTTTTGGAGAATTGTTTTTTTTATTTGAGTTGTAAGTTTAACTAAGTTGTCTGTTGTGCAACGTCCTTTTCTAAACCCAGCTTGACATGTCGGAATGATATTTTGTTTTTCACAGTAATAAAATAATCTTTTCTGTATAATTTTTTCTAATAATTTACTGGCATGAGAAGTTAAAGCTATTGGTCGATAACTATTTATATCTGATCTCGGTTGACCTTGCTTTGGAATAGGAACTGCAATTGACTGCTTCCAGATTTTAGGAAGAGCTTCATTTAACCAACATTTTTTGTAAAACGAAAATAACAATTCTTTCCAATTAAATGGTAAATGGATCAGAAGCTGGTAAGAAATGCCATCCAAACCAACAGAAGAATTATTTGAAGCAAATGACTCCAGTGCTTCAATAAATTCATCAAACTGAATTGGTGCATTAAGATAGTGTGTATTATTAGGATTTAGTTCAACATAGGAATCTCTACTTTCCCTCCTGTAGATCTTTTGATTCATGTACTTCAGTATTGCAAAAGTTAGTCCAGTAATTTTTCTTGGCTCGGGCCACAACTTTATTGCTGTGAATTTTAGCTCTTTTCATATCTTGAAAAAGTTCTTCTATATTGTTGTCTGTATCATTAGAGGAATAATTGACTGATCTTTCTTCTTGTCCTTTTCCTTTTGTTTTGCTATAACAGCTTTAAAACCACAGTTTAAAAGATTCTTTTTTATGTGCCACAGCCTCTTCACACTCTTTTGTCCACCATATGTTTCCACTATGTTTTGGGTTTGATGATGCTTTCAAAATTGGAATAGACTCGGTAGCGGCATTTAAAATTGCTTCTGTTAGGTTAGAATAAAAGGTGTCAATACAATCATTTTCAAAGGATCCGATGTCATGTGTCATTAAGATACTTTGGAAAGACAACCAGTTAGCAAATTTATATGAAACTTTGGTATTTTGTCTCTACACTCATTCTCGGTATATCTATCAACCTTGTCTTCCAAAATTATTTCAACTGGAATGTGATCACTTCCTAAACTATCCTCACACACTGACCATGTACAATTAATTGCTAATTCTGGTGAAATGAGTGATAAATCGACCGAAGTTGCTCTGTGATTGGGTACATCTGGTACTCTAGTGACAGAACCATCGTTTAATAAGTATAGATTTGCATCAGATATGTTTTCAATCAGATGGTTACTTGTAACTTTCGTGCAACCATTCTCCCAGAACGGAGCATGTGCGTTAAAATATCCCAAAATAATCCATTTTTGATTTTTTGTATCCAGTTGTTTGATCCAATCAGTGTTGTCGTTTATTGGACCATTTGGAAGATAGACAGACATAACATTAACATTTAGCTTTTATTGACTTTGATCATAGCTCCTGTCCTGTATACAGCCTCTATTTCATTTGACATGTAAGTGGAGGATAGTTTGGAGTAATTCATGTCACGTCTTAAATATAATGCAGTTTGTACTTTCGTTGATGCTTTAAAATCCTGAAGCAATGGAGGATAAAATAGTTTTGTATCTTTGGCAACTTATTGCTTCGCACATTTAGAGACTGAAGTGCCAATACGCAATATGTATGATTTTGTAAGTGACGTTCTAAAAACACCAAATTGGTATTTAATGATCTACAGTTCCATTGTAAAATCGAGAATTTAGACATGTCTTGTAATGGGATCAAATCAATACAAAAACTAACAATATCAACAAAAGACTAAGTTACTCTGAGCAGAAGAGGAGGAAAACGAAGAGAAAATGGTCCAAATGAAATTATCAGTCGACAAAATGATTGGGTTCTCAGTAAGAATGTGCCCTGAAACAACATTGGGAACCACTGCAGATACATTATACACGGTTGATAGAATGTTCCATATTTAAGCCTAACTCTTTAGGTGAAATTGTTAGTGAAATATGCTGCTACCCCCATCTCTGCAGTACATCAAACATGTTCCACCGTTGACCAGAAATGCCAAAGAAACCGATGATGACCAGGGGGAGGACCTGGTGCCTGAAGTTGATTCCATCTGCCTGACGAAAGCTGAATTCTCACAGTTTCTTCGGCTTCGTCCAGAAGAGATGTCGCAGGTGTCTCCCTAAACTGGCCGCCAGGATGCTGGAGCCTTCAAAAGATGGATGAATGGCATCTCGGAGATGATAAGTGTTCAGTTGGTCATGCGAAACAAAAGTCACTTGCTTGTCTTCAAACAGTTCTTTCACTACTAAAGCGTTAAAAAGCTGTCTTTTCATGTTGAGTTCTTCGTTCTTGACTGGCGCAAGTTTACTGATGACGAGCTTAGTGCTCTTGAAAGATTTGCGTATGTTTTTGACAGAGTTGACGAATCTCTTGCTCACCTTCTCAGCTTCATCCTGTTTGAGATTGTTTTTCCACAGTGAATCACTGCTGCGTCTGGTGGTGATGTTGAAGATGCAGTATTCATCTCTCTCTCGATGTCATCTACTTTGTAAACTTTCTTGAATGTAGCACTGAAACCATAGGAAGCACCAAGTCTTTTGTGCTTAACACCAGACAAGACTGAATCTTGTAAGAACACTATGGAAGGCAATTGTTCTCTTTTTCTTTAGAGAATGACGTCATGGTAGATCTTACGTTCGTCTCAGGAATTACATCATTCGTTCTTGATTTCGCTTTAGGGCCTAATCTCCTTAGCTGATCTTCCACTTTTTTCTAGTCTTTCTGGTGCTTTTTTGGCATGTGAGGAGTCAAGAGGAGGCGTTCTTGCTGCTTCGACGTAAGATTCGGTTTGTTGAAAATCTGTCTGGGTGCCAATGCTCTTAACTCCATGGTGTTCTTTCTTTAGTGCTTTTCCGTTGGCTAACTCTTCAATCAACTTAGTTTGTGTTTTTACCAGTTCTTCCAGTGACTCAACTCGTTGAGCTAGATTGCTGATGGTCGTATTAACTTTTTTAGCCTTTTCTCGCATGACAAGCGTCTTGGGGACTTCTTCGAACGTTGACTCATGCTCCAAATTACTATCCAGTGTGGTTTCTTGAGGCGCATTGGTGACACATTTACCTTCTGTAGTCTCTTCAGTCGGTTCAGTAGTTTCCTCATCTTTTTCTAGAGATTCTCCGTGATGATCTTCACCACTAAACACATATTCCTGCGTCTTGGAATTAGAGGAACCGGATTTCTTAGACTTTCTTCGTGTAGACTTTCTCATCGCAGTGGTTTGATCCCAGAGTTTAGCTGATCAAAATTGTCCAACTAACTGTGTTCGCCATGTTGCGTAGGAATTCCTACCTCAGGTGAATGTTCACTTAAAAACCATG
>JADBJO010000903.1:511513-516513 GCA_016801955.1 Conus betulinus | reverse complement strand
TATCTCAGAAAGCACGATGTTTTAGTTCACCGTTATAGCCGTTACTTATGGCTGTAACAGCCTGTAAAGGTTGTTTCTCGTCATGGAATATCTCAGAAAGTACTTGGCCAATCTTTGTGAAAATTAGCAGGTATGTTCATTATGGGTCATGAATGATGCCTGATGTTTTAGTTTACCGTTACAGGCATTACTAACGGCTGTAACAGCCTGTAACGTTTTTTTTTTTTTTTTTAAAAATTCTTTATAGAATGTCTCAGAAAATACGTGGCCGGTCTTTGTGAAAATAAGCAGGTATGTTCACTATGGGGTTACGGATGATGCCCGATGTTTTAATTTACCGTTACACCGTTGCTAACGGCTGTAGTGGCCTGTAACGGTTTTTTCTTCGTTATCGAATATCTCAGAAAGTACTAGGCCGATCTTTGACAGGTACGTTCATTAATGGTTACGGATGATGCCTGATGTTTTAGTTTACCCTATTATAGCCGTTGCTAACGGCTATGACGGCCCATAACGGTTTTTCTTCTTTATGGAATATCTCAGAAAGTACTTGGCCGATCTTTCTGAAAATTTGTATGCATATTCATTATGTGTGACGAATAATGCCCGTTGTTTTAGTTTACCGTTATACCGTTACTAACGGCTGTAACGGCCTGTAACGGTTTTTTCTTCTTCATGGAATATCTCAGAAAGTACTTGGCCAATCTTTTGTGAAAAATTAGCAGGTATGTTCATTATGGGTCACGGATGATGCCCGATGGTTCGGTTTACCGTTAAACCCATTACTAACGGCTGTAACAGCCTGTTATCATTTTTTTTCTTTATGGAATATATCAGAAAGTACTTGGCCGATCTTGGCCAAAATTAGCAGGTATGTTCATTATGGGGTTATGGACGATGCCTGATGTTTTAGTCTACCCCATTATAGCCGTTACTAATTGCTATAACGGCCGACGACGGTTTTTTTTCTTCTTTATGGACTATCTCAGAAATCACTTTTTGGATCTTTCTGAAAATGTGTAGGTATGTTCATTCTGGGTGATTAATGATACCGATGCTTTAGTTTACCGTTATATACGTTACTAACAGCTGCTGTAACGGCCTGCAACGGTTTTTCTTCGTTATGGAATATTTCAGAAAGTACTTGGCCGATCTTTGTCAAAATTAGCAGGTATGTTCATTATGGGTTACGGATGATGCCTGATGTTTTAGTTTACCCCATTATAACTGTTACTAACGGCTATAACGGCCACAACGGTTTTTTTCTTCTTTATTGAATATCTCAGAAAGCACTTTGTCGATCTTTCTGAAAATGTGTAGGTATGTTCACTATGGGTGACGAATTATACTCGATGTCTTAGTTTACCGTTATAGTCGTTACTAACGGCTCTTACGGCCTGTAACGGTTTTTCTTCTTGATGGAATATCTCAGAAAGTACGTGGCCGATCTTTGTGAAAATGAGCAGGTATGTTCATTATGGGTCACGGATGATGCCTCATGTTTAAGTTTACCCTTATAGCTGTTACTAACGGCCCATAATGGTTTTCTACTTTATGGAAAATCTTAGAAAGTACTTGGCAGATCTTTCTGAAACTTGTAGGTATGTTCATTATGGGTAACGGATGATATCCACTGTTTTTAGTTTACCGTTATACCGTTACTAATGGTTATAACGACCCATGACGTTTTTTTCGTCTGTATGAAATATATCAGAAAGTACGTGGCCGATCTTTCTGAAAATTTGTAGGTATGTTTATTATGGGTCACGGGATGATGCTCGATGTTTTAGTTCACGGTTATAGCCATTACTAACGGCTGTTATGGCCTATAACGGTTTTTCTTCTTCATGGAATTTCTCAGAAAGTACGTGGCCAGTATTTCTGAAAATGTGTAGGTATGTTTACTATGGGTCACGGATGATGCCCGATGTTTTAATTTACCGTTATATCCATTACTAGCGGCTGTGTAACGGCCTGTAACGGTTTTTTCTTCTTCTTCATGGAATGTCTCAGTAAGTACGTGGTCGATATTTCTGAAAAATTGTAGGTATGTTCATTACGGGCCACGGATGATACCCGTTGTTTAAGTTTGCCGTTATAGCCCGTTACTAATGGCCCATAATGGTTTTCTTCTTTATGTAACATCTCAGAAAGGTGTTGGCCGATATTTTCTGAAAATTTGTAAGTATGTTCATTATAGGTCACAGACAATGACCCATGTTTACCAGAATAGCCATTGCTAATGGTTACACCAGCCCAAGACGGTTTTTCCTCTTTTTATGGAATATCTCACGCGCATTCAGGATAAAACTGGGAGTACGTTTACATGCTTTGCATTTTTTTTTTTTTCTGAAAACATTCTACATCGTCACCCATTATCTGCGCACGTAAGTGTCACAGAATCGGATCATAAAGGAGTGGTGTTGGAATCAAACGATAATTGTAACTTTGTGGTCCGGGATTCTGACGTTTGAAAAACAGTCATTGAAAAGAAAATCATTTGTTGAAAACATTGAACAGATCCTTAGATATCTTTGTCAAGTGAAATGAAGAGGTAGGCTGTGTCAAAACAATGGAAGTTATGTAAAGTGGAAATCAGAAACTTTTGTACTGAATTCGGTGAATCATTATGGTGTCAAAAATAAAATAAAACCATGACACAACAAACTGATTCCAACACCACTCCTTTATGATCCAATTCTGTGACACTTACGTGCTCAGATAATAGGTGAAGATGTAGAATGTTTTCAGAAAAAAAAATGCAAAGCATATAACGTTACTCTCAGTTTATCACAGGTAGTCCCCCCCCCCCCCCCCCCCCCCCCCCCCCCCCCCCCCCCCCACCCCGCCTCTCTTTTTTTTTTTTTTTTATTGATGACGGAGAGGTTGTTGTCCTGCGCTTGTTTTCCCCCACTATTAGATTGTTCATCTTCGTGTTTTGATTTTATTCAAGTTTAAAAGGCTGTGCCACTCTTGAATAAAAGTTACTCTGAGTTAGGTTTTCTTATGGGAGCAAGAGTTATCCTACTTGTTTATTGTTAGTTGTTTACTGTTCCCTGCGTCATTTCATGTTCAATTTCGTTTCAATTAAATTGAGGTTACTTGTATTTGTTTCTGTCCGTCTTTGATTTTTGTCCTTTGATCTTGCCCTTGCATCCTTGGGTGGATCCTCTAGCGTAGACTCAAAGATTGCCCCCTACATTTTATACTGTTTGCTGTCTTTAGTTTTTCAGCAACTTTTTCCCTCCCCACACTTTCGTTTTGAAACATTTACTACCCTTCGCTGGCTGCTTTGGGGGTGCTGTTGGATTCTTCTTTTTTGAAACCCTGGTGGTGAGAACACCACAGTATTATGGACTGTGGTGTGTCTCTATTTGACTCCAGGAGCACAGACACAACCAGCTGTGTCTCCCTGATGAGTCCGATCCAGCGGACGAAAGGTCTAGGAGCAGGCAATACAAATAGATCTGCCTCGAGAAGCACAACAATGGTTCCCTCAAGCAGCTGGAGAAGAGTTTACATATACAAAATATATTTTCTTAATTTCATGTTCCCATTTTCTTCATCTGCACCCCTCCCCCACCCCCCTCCCACTCCTCTTAAGTTCAAATCTTTGCCAAGTCATAACTGTGAAAACAGAGGGGTTGTTGGCCCGGGCTTGTTTTTTTCCCCCAACTATTAGGTTGTTCGTCTTTGTATTTGTTGACTTTCTTCAAGTATAAAAGGCTGTGCCAGACTTGAATAAAAGTGAGCAAGAGTTACCCTACTTGTTTATTATTTGTCTTTTTTGTTGAATAGTGGCATACTATTCCAAACGTCTGCTGACATTCAGAACGATGAATAGTAATGGGGCTGAACAATCATGCTCGGGCAAAGTCAGTCAGCCTTGTTTTGCACGGTTTTGGGTAATTAGTCATTTGAGAAAAAAGATGGAGAGGAAAAGAGAGGGGATAGGGGAGAGAAATAGCGAGGGGGAGGAAAGGGAGGAGGGGGCGGCAAACGTTAAGCAATTATTCAGCCTGACTTTATGGGAGGGGTGAGGCAAATATAACACACACACTCGCACACACACACACACACACACACACACACACACAACAACACACACACACACACACATGCGACACGTATAAACAAATAGATAGGACATGGATATATTATCTGATTATTGTCATGATAAGTAATTAATGCATTTTTAAATGTCTTTAATCATAAACGATAATCGTAGGAACCACTCCAAACCTGAATATTTGAAAATCATGGGCTATCCTTTGTTATGGTCTTGTTGTACGCAGTATAATCTCTCTCTCTCTCTCTCTCTCTCTCTCTCTCTCTCTCTCTCTCTCTCTCTCTCTCTCTCTCTCTCTCTCTCTGTGTGTGTGTGTGTGTGTGTGTGTGTGTGTGTGTGTGTGTGTGTGTGTGTGTTTTAACAAATCTAAAAGAAATGTTAGCGAACCGCACAGAGAACGAGTACAAACGTATCAGAGACAAAACACGACGCGTTTTTACCTCTAAGTCTTCTTCAGGCAAGATACAAAACAAATATTACAACGAAAAAGAACAAACAATCCCTTATCTTCGATCACTTCAGCGCACGATAGCCATTGAATGAAAACGAGGCTGCCAAAAGGGAGATTATGTATGAGCTAAGCCTGTGCCTAAAATAATTAAATGATTTATCTTTTCAGCAACAACAGTGGAACATGTCCTAAGCTCATGTAAAGTAGCCCTGGCTCGAAGAAGGTACGCATGAAGGCACAACCAAGTGCTCAAAGAGATTGTACAAGTAGTCTGGGCTAGTACCAACACCACAAAAGGGATAATCAGGACTCCAAAAGCACCTTCAACATTCCCCCGGCAGATAGAAAAAGACAGGATTACTACCACTTTTGGTGAAGATATGGCAATAGCATTTGTAGTATGGGAGAAAGGAGAGTGGAACAGAGGATTCTTAAACAGCATGGTTTGAGTGGCAACAGTCATAGCGGCGGTGGCGATAG
>JADBJO010000903.1:508716-511248 GCA_016801955.1 Conus betulinus | reverse complement strand
CACCTCATGTTTTAAATGATACAGTTGTTGTCTTTTTTCATACAAATATGTGTTGAAATTCCGAAACAGCAGTCATAACATTATATTTGCCTCACCCCTCCATAAAGTCGGGCTGAATAATTGCTTAACATTTTTGCCGCCCCTCCTCCCTTTCCTCCCCCTCGCGCTTTTCTCTCTCCCCTATCCCCTCTCATTTCCTCCCATCTTTTTCTCAAATGACTAATTACCAAAACCGTGCAAAACAAGGCTGACTGACTTTGCCCGAGCATGATTGTTCAGCCCCATTACTATTCATCGTTCTGAATGTCAGCAGACGTTTGGAATAGTATGCCACTATTCAACAAAAAAAGACAAATAATAAACAAGTAGGGTAACTCTTGCTCACTTTTATTCAAGTCTGGCACAGCCTTTTATACTTGAAGAAAGTCAAACAAATACAAAGACGAACAACCTAATAGTGGGGAAAAAAAACAAGCCCAGGGCCAACAACCCCTCTGTTTTCACAGTAATGACTTGGCAAAGATTTGAACTTAAGAGGAGTGGGAGGGGGGGTGGGGGAGGGGTGCAGATGAAGAAAATGGGAACATGAAATTAAGAAAATATATTTTGTATATGTAAACTCTTCTCCAGCTGCTTGAGGGAACCATTGTTGTGCTTCTCGAAGGCAGATCTATTTGTATTGCCTGCTCCTAGGCCTTTCGTCCGCTGGATCGGACTCATCAGGGAGACACAGCTGGTTGTGTCTGTGCTCCTGGAGTCAAATAGAGACACACCACAGTCCATAATACTGTGGTGTTCTCACCACCAAGGGTTCAAAAAAGAATCCAACAGCACCCCCAAAGCAGCCAGCGAAGGGTAGTAAATGTTTCAAAACGAAAGTGTGGGGAGGGAAAAAGTTGCTGAAAAACTAAAGACAGCAAACAGTATAAAATGTAGGGGGCAATCTTTGAGTCTACGCTAGAGGATCCACCCAAGGATGCAAGGGAGATCAAAGGACAAAATCAAAGACGGACAGAAACAAATACAAGTAACCTCAATTTAATTGAAACGAAATTGAACATGAAATGACGCAGGAACAGTAAACAACTAACAATAAACAAGTAGGATAACTCTTGCTCCCATAAGAAAACCTAACTCAGAGTAACTTTTATTCAAGAGTGGCACAGCCTTTTAAACTTGAATAAAATCAAACACGAAGATGAACAATCTAATAGTGGGGGAAAACAAGCGCAGGACAACAACCTCTCTCCGTCATCAATAAAAAAAAAAAAAAAAAAAAAGGAGGGGGGGGGGGGGGGGGGGGGGGGGGGGGGGGGGGGGGGGGGACTACCTGTGATAAACTGAGAGTACGTTTATATGCTTTGCATTTTTTTTCTGAAAACATTCTACATCTTCACCTATTATCTGAGCACGTAAGTGTCACAGAATTGGATCATAAAGGAGTGGTGTTGGAATCATTTTTTTTGTTGTTCATGTTTTATTTTATTTTTGACACCATAATGATTCACCGAATTCAGTACAAAAGTTTCTGATTTCCACTTTACATAATTCCATTGTTTTGACACAGCCTACCTCTTCATTTCACTTGACAAAGATATCTAAGGATCTGTTCAATGTTTCAACAAATGATTTTCTTTTCAATGACTGTTTTTCAAACGTCAGAATCCCGGACCACAAAGTTACAATTATCGTTTGATTCCAACACCACTCCTTTATGATCCGATTCTGTGACACTTACGTGCGCAGATAATGGGTGACGATGTAGAATGTTTTCAGAAAAAAAAAAATGCAAAGCATGTAAACGTACTCCCAGTTTATCCTGAATGCGCGTGAGATATTCCATAAAGAGGAAAAACCGTCTTGGGCTGGTGTAACCATTAGCAATGGCTATTCTGGTAAACATGGGTCATTGTCTGTGACCTATAATGAACATACTTACAAATTTTCAGAAATATCGGCCAACACCTTTCTGAGATGTTACATAAAGAAGAAAAACCATTATGGGCCATTAGTAACGGCTATAACGGCAAACTTAAACAACGGGTATCATCCCGTGGCCCGTAATGAACATACCTACAATTTTCAGAAATATCGACCACGTACTTACTGAGACATTCCATGAAGAGAAAAAACCGTTACAGGCCGTTACAGCCGCTAGTAATGGATATAACGGTAAACTAAAACATCGGGCATCATCCGTGACCCATAGTAAACATACCTACACATTTTCAGAAATACTGGCCACGTACTTTCTGAGAAATTCCATGAAGAAGAAAAAACCGTTATAGGCCATAACAGCCGTTAGTAATGGCTATAACCGTGAACTAAAACATCGAGCATCATCCGTGACCCATAATAAACATACCTACAAATTTTCAGAAAGATCGGCCACGTACTTTCTGATATATTTCATACAGACGAAAAAAAACGTCATGGGTCGTTATAACCATTAGTAACGGTATAACGGTAAACTAAAACAGTGGATCATCCGTTACCCATAATGAACATACCTACAAGTTTTCAGAAAGATCT
>JADBJO010000903.1:481216-486216 GCA_016801955.1 Conus betulinus | reverse complement strand
GCCCTGAACACATCGAGGGCGTGGACGTGAGGAAGCAGAGATCGTCACGACAAGGGCCATAACGAGCCATAACATCTTTGTTTTTAATACTGATGGATGTTGCTATGGAGTTCCATTTTGATCATAGACTACGAGAGCGGGTTGTACTTTCATAGTGTATTCTGCCTCAACAGCAAGAACAACTTACACGGTGGACATGAATTTCAAGAGCTGCTCGCTTCAACTGATTGGATGAAACTCGACTGTGTAGCCCTGGTGTGACACTGGGAAGCAGCAAATCCTCAAGTTCCAAAAGAGTCTGTAGATTGTGAAGGGGTCACAGGGGTCGATAGCAGTAACCGTTCGTTCCTCATCTGTTGATAGACCCCAAATGTATAAGTCGTTGATATGCGCTTTTTTTCAAATCGAACTTAGGATCACCTGACGAAATGGATTTTAATTTGTGACATCTGGTGTTTCTTGTTTTGTAACATGAATGGATAGCTTCAGGAGTTTCTACCACACTTCAATGACTTTACTTCCCGAATACATCGGAGGGAAACATGAATCTAGCAAAACAACTACAATTTGAGTAATTTGAACAGGAAAAATCAGCATACGTGTGTTTTGTGTGTGTGTGTGTGTGTGTGTGTGTGTGTGTGTGTGTGTGTGTGTGTGTGTGTGTGTGTGTTAAATGGTGAAACTGTCAATAAATAAATCAGAGATGCTGAGTTAGTATATCAGCAATACTAATTGGCACAAGTGGTGAATACATAGATATTCGTCTACAGTCAGAATTTCGAACACTGAATTTCTGCAAAGTGTTTCCCATCACCAGCCATACAATGCGCTAAACATGTTCCTCCAGGGGCGAGGATCGTAGCGTGGGTCTTCCAGGAACGGCTGGTACTGGGAGGGGCCGCGTTGCTGGAAACGGTAGCGTGGGGCCACTTTTTTGGGTATTGTCCAGAACATGCTCCTGATGTGTCTCCCGATGTTCTTGGCGAGAACACTAGCCCCTCTGTAAGTAGGATGGAGGTTGTCCCGAAGTGCCAGGTGTTGACGTGAAGGTTAGTGTGGCTGATGAATGAGATGTTGTCTTCAATCAGCTCTCATGCCAGCAAGGCGCTGAAGAGGTCTCCTTTGATGTTGTTGTAGATCGTGTGTGGTGTTTTTTCAGTCTTGTGATATGTGCTCGTGCATGCGTATGAATATATTTGTGCGCATGCGCAATGGTTTATTTTGAGCTCTCCCACGTGAAAAGATTAAAAAGTTTTAGCAACGGTAAACAATTTTCTATGGTGATTTTGTTTTCGTTTTGGTCGAAGACAAAGTATTGTGTCTTCTGTTATGTTCAGTGTGTTTCGAACATAAATTTTGAAGCCGGAAACTCGGATAAGATGCCTCTGCTGTGTGTGCAGCTGGTATTGGTTTAATTTTGTGGAGAAAACTGTTTTTTAAATAGCTTTATGTGACGTTGCTCATTTTGGTTTTGGTGACTGAGTACGTGAATCATCTAACGGTTTCTTTCACTCACTAACTTTGGATTTGTGATTTATAAGTGGATTGTTGTTTTGGTGACTGAGTACGTGAATCATCTAGCGGTTTCTTTCACTCAGTAACTTTGTATTTGTGGTTCACAAGAGGATCGTTGGTTTTGGTGACTGAATACGTGAGTCATCTAGTGGTTTCTTTCACTCAGTAAATTTGGATTTGTGGTTTACAAGTGGATCGTAAACATGTGTGATAAATTGAAGACTGTTCTAAAGCTACGTGCAGCTGCAAGAAGTTGGGTGACACGTTGTAGTAATAAATTGAATGAAATTTGTTCAAGTTCAGCTTCTGTTACTAATCTTGTTGAATTAACAGATGCAGTCGAAGAGTTTGACAGACGTGTGAATAACTTGGATGGAACACAGGCTAATGTTGAATTTTGAGCTTGATATATCTGAGATTGACAGTCACATTGCCAAGGCGGCAGAGTTTAGAGAAAATGCCAGAGTAATACGTTTGAAAGCAGCTGAACTTCTGTCTCCGTCAGCTGAAATTAAAGAAAAATCTAGTTCCAGTGTAGCAGCATCAAACAATGTAGAGGGCAAAATTACCAAGATTAGAGTTGCCAACCTTTTCAGGTGATGTCACCTCCTGGATATCATTCTGGGAGCAGTTCAGGTTGTTGTAGATGAGTCTGATTTGCCGGATGTATCAAAATTTTCCATACCTCCGGTCACTGTTGAAAGGTGAAGCCAAAGCTGCCATTGAAGGACTTTCGCTTTCTAGTGGAAATTACAAGGCTGCCTGTGACATTCTTAAACAGCGTTTTGGAAGAAAAGAAAGAATTATTTTTTCACATATTCAAGAGCTGTTGTCCATTGAAGTCCCTTGTCAACCCAAAGTGCCTGTTCTGTGGAAAATGTTTGACATTCTGTTAACACATGTTCGAAGTCTGGAAAACCCTGGGTATTTCGGGTCAGCAGTATGGTGCTGTGTTTTAACGCCTCTCATCTTATCTCGTCTTCCTTTGGAGCTGCGTTTGGAGTGGGCCAGAGACGGTGATCAACGAGAAGGTGACCTGCAGTTTCTACTACAATTTCTTCAGCAGGAGATCGAACGGCGAGAACGATTGCAGACCTTCGAGACCCATCCTGGAACCTCTGGAAAACCTGTCAGTGTCATGAAGCTCAACCTGTGGCTACCTGTTCGGCGTTACATTCTGCTGCGGGGACCAGACCTAGCAGACCTGCATGTGTTCTTTGTAAACGTCCTGGACATCAGTTTGAACAATGTTTTAATCTTACCAAGGCTCCGGCTGAAAATAGAAAAGACATTTCAAAGAGTGTGGGGGCATGTTTTCGTTGTTTAACAACAACAAAAGGTCATTCATTCAGTAGATGTCGTGCTAGGTGCCCAAAATGCAGGGGAAAACATCATGCTTTGTTGTGTGTACCAAAACAAGTTTGTTCCTCCCATGATACCACAGCAAGCATTGCAAAACCCAATACTGCATGCACCTCAAATAATACACCAGATGTATCTCTTGGTAGGGTGAATGTGTCTAGTGTTAACACTGTTTCTGAAAAATGTAAACATGTTTTGTTGCAAACTGCTAAAGTTTCTGTACAAGGCCAGGCAGGTGTAGCTGAAGCCATTGTTTTTGTTTGATACTGGATCTGACAAATCTTATGTTTCCAGTCAACTTGTTGACAAGATTGGGCCTGAATGGGTTGGGTCTCATGATCTTGCATATGCAGCTTTTGGCAGCAATGAAACAAGCAGTGTTGAATGTAGGAATGTGTATAGTATGCATTTACAGGGGCTTGTTGGAAATGTTGATGCTTTGAGGGCCACAGAAATCCCTACTGTCTGTGTCCCTCTGAGCTGCCCGTCAGTGCCCCAGAGCATGTTGTCTCCTTTGGGAAAGGACATAAAATTTTGTGATGTCCCTGAGGGTAAAGAAGTGAAAGTAGACATTTTGATTGGGCTTGATGCCTACTGGAAGTTAATGACCAGTGAGATGATGTTTTTGTCAGAGGGTTTGGTTGCTCAACGTTCAGTGTTTGGTTGGGTACTGTCTGGTCCAGTACCTGGAGATAAGTCTCTTTCCAGCCCTGTAAGTGTAAACATCTCTCATCAACTGTTTTGTTCACAAATATCTGAATCTTCTTTGAAAAGCATGTGGGACTTGGAAACAATAGGGATACAGGGAAAGCAGCCCCTTTCAGTTGAGCCAGTGTTGGATGATTTTAACAGGTCTATCCAGTCATCAGAAGGAAGGTATGTTGTGTCCCTTCCGTGGAAGAGTGAAGAAATGAAAGCTTCACTTCTGAACAATGAAAAACTAGCCAGGTCTCATTTAAACTATGCAACTCATCGTCTCAGCAAAAATCCAGAATTAGAGTCCAGGTATCATGAAGTCATCTCTGATATGTTGATGGATGATATTATTGAAGAAGTTCCTGAGGATGAGGTTGTATGTTCAAACCCTGTGTTTTATTTACCACATCGTCAAGTAGTTAAAGAGTGCAGTCTAACTACAAAGGTGCGTCTTGTTTTTGATGCTTCCATGAAAGGTTTGAATGGAGTATCTTTGAATGACTGTATGAACAGTGGTCCTAACTTGTTTTCCAGATTTGCCAGGATGTTGTTGTTGCGGTTCAGGCGTTGGAAGGTTGCTCTGACTGCAGATATAGTGAAAGCATTCCTGCAGATTCAAATGTGTCCTGAGGATCAGAATGTCCACAGATTCCTTTGGAATGACAAAAGTTCCATCAGAATGATGAGATTTGTTCGCGTGCCCTTTGGAAACAAAAGTTGTCCTTTTCTTCTGAATGCTACTGTGAAACATCATTTATCACAGTATCCATCTTCTCGTGTGAAAAATGAGCTGTTAGAAAATTTGCACATGGATGATTGGCTGTCTGGTTGTGACAATGATTCTGAAGCCTGTGAGACGGTTCAGCAAGCTGATCAGATAATGGGTCAGGCCAAAATGCCGCTGGCAAAGGGGTTTCAAACAGTGAAAAAGTTGGTGATTTGTTGTGTAGGGAGTTTCAAGATAAGACTGTTGAAACAGAATCTTTCAAGGTCCTGGGAATGCGTTGGTTACCTTCTGAGGATTGTTTTTCCTTTGATGGCCTAGAAGTTTCAAAGGACTTATGTGTCACTAAAAGATCTGTACTGAGTCTCATTTCAAGACTGTTGATCCTTTGGGTTTTCTTATTCCTTTCACCATGAACAAATGTTTGTTCCAAGAACTTTGGAGGTTTGGATTACCTTGGGATCAAGTTTTGCCAGAAGAGTTGAAAGACAGGTTCTTACATTGGGTCAAGGGCCTGGAACTTTTGAAACAGTGGAGAATTCCTCGCAGTTACACTCGTGAGATCCTTTGGAAAGATGTATCTGAATTTCAATTGCAGGCCTTTGGTGATGCTTCCCAGTGTGCTTATGGACCTTGTGTGTTTACCTACAGGTGAAAACCATGAAGGCACTTGGGTTCTTCCCTAGTCATGCTCGGGCAAAGG
>JADBJO010000903.1:469404-476915 GCA_016801955.1 Conus betulinus | reverse complement strand
AAAACGACAGCAGAAAGCTTGGGGTTCTTGAATAGAAATTCCACTCGTTGGATCTGTGACAGAAAACCTGAACTGAAACCAGAGTTCCAAAAGTTGTTTCTGGTTTTGGAAAGTTGAAAGATGCTCAGATTCATTTGCATAAAAAAGAAAATGCAAAATCAGTCATACAAGCTGCAAGGAAAATACCATTCAGCGTGAGATCAAAAGTTGAAACAAAGATCAAAGAACTTGAAGATCTTGACATAATTGAGCGTGCTAAAGGTCCAACCACATTCGTAAGTCCAATCGTTGTGGTACCAAAGCCAAACGGTGAGATACGACTTTGCGTTGATATGCGACAGGTGAATGAACAAATTGAAAGAGAAAGATTTCCAATTCCAACTGTGGAAGAAGTACTAGCACAAATGAATGGTAGCAAAGTATTTTCAAAACTAGATTTGAAATGGGGTTTTTCATCAGATTGAGTTGGCTGAAGAATTGCGACCACTTACAACCATCATATGGGATTGTTCCAGTACAAAAGACTGATGTTTGGCGTGACATCAGCACCGGAAGCTTACCAGTACACGATACAAAACATGTTGCGTGATTGCGAAGGTCAAAGAAATCTGACTGATGACATTACCATATTTGCAGAAACAGTTGAAGAAGATGACCGTCGGTTGGAAAACGTGTTGAAAACACTGACTGAAAGTGGACTCACGGTGAAGCCAGAAAAAAGTAAGCTTATTTTATCGGATGAAACAGTTGGAATTTATGGGATATTTGTTCTCAGACAAAGGAATAGGACCCACTGATGTAAAGATCAGAGCAGTGAAAAATGAAAAAAGACCAACTTGTGCTTCAGAAGTCAGGAGTTTTCTGGGTCTCCTGAATTTCAGTGCTCGTTTCATTAGTAACCTTGCTTCAAAATCTGAACCGTTGCGAAAATTGACAAGACATAATGTTCCATCAGATGGACATCGGAACAGGAGAAAGCTTTCAATCGCCTGAAAGATGATCTCACAAAAGCTGAAACACTGTTATTTTTTTATTTGAACGCGACCGAAACACGGATCATTGCAGATGCTAGCCCAGTTGGACTTGGAGCTGTTCTTGTTCAAGTCCAGGATGGAGAAAAGCGTGTTATCAGTTACGC
Organism: Conus betulinus; assembly: GCA_016801955.1. Classification (NCBI taxonomy): domain Eukaryota; kingdom Metazoa; phylum Mollusca; class Gastropoda; order Neogastropoda; family Conidae; genus Conus; species Conus betulinus. The sequence goes on along the minus strand of JADBJO010000903.1, from coordinate 475,777 downwards.
TAGTAGAACCTTGAGCGATGTTGAAAGGAGGTATTCACAAACTGAAAAAGAAGCTCTAGCTCTTGTTTGGGCTCGCAGACGCTTCCAGCAGTATGTGTGCGGTATCAATGTTGTCCTTGAAACTGATCACCGTCCATTGCAGGTCATATATGGGAGAAAATCAAAACCATCTGCAAGAATTGAACGTTGGGTTTTGAGGTTGCAGAGTTATGGTTTTCACGTTGAATATCGACCAGGCAAACAGAACATTGCTGATTCACTTTCACGTTTGGTACAAAAGCCAGAAATAGGAAAACAAGAAAGAACTCGGAATGATGCAGAAGAATACATTCACTTTGTAGCTCAAAAGTCAGTACCAGGAGCAATGACAGGGCATGAAATTGAAAAGGCATCTTTGAAAGATGAAGAACTGTGTACAATGAGAAAACACATTGAGTCAGGCAACTGGAACAGTGTCCATACATTATCTATAAAACTTTCAGAAATGAACTTACTTGTCTTTGTAAACTAGTTTTGCGTGGAACAAGGCTTGTTATTCCCAAAAGTTTACGTGACCGTGTCGTTGATCTTGCCCATGAAGGTCACCAGGGCATAGCAAAGACAAAAGAGAGGCTGAGGACCAAAGTATGTGGCGTGGCATGGACAAAGATGCAGAACGCCGTGTTCGTTCTTGTCATGAGTGCCAGTTAGCCAGTCAGCCTGAAAAGCCGGAACCGATGATTCGAACTTCATTTCCACAAGGTCCTTAGGAGGATATTGCCATTGATATCCTAGGTCCACTCTCAAGTGGAGAGTACATTATTGTAGTCGTGGACTACTACAGTCGCTATTTTGAGGTTGAAGTTCTCAGAGCCACTACACACAGGCCGTGTTGTACAGGCACTTGAGAAAAATTTTGCAACTCATGGACTTCCACTAAATTAAAAATCAGATAATTGACCACGGTTTGTGTCTCATGAGTTTGAAAAATTTGTAGAAGTTAACAACATTGTCCACAGACAGACAACCCCATTATGGCCACAAGCTAATGGAGAAGTAGAAAGGCAGAATAGAACACTATTAAAAGCCATCAAAACTGCGCAATCAGACGAAAACGACTGGAAGCGTGAAATGAACACTTTCTTGCTCGCTTACAGGACCACACCACATCAAACTACATGTGTAAGTCCTGCGGAACTGTTGTTCAAACGTCAGTTGCGAACAAAATTTGCCGGAAATTTCTCCGATTGTCAAGTCTGATCTTGATGAACACATTCGTGATCGCGACAAAATTCAGAAGAAGAAAGGAAAACAGTACGCAGATATAAAACGACATGCGGTTGAAAGTGACATCAGGGTAGGGGATGAAATTTTGTTTACAACAAAAGAAACAGAACAAAATTTCCACTGATTTTGAGGCAGAACCATATAGAGTTGTAGACAGGACTGGTTCCCAGTTGACTGTTCAATCTGCTGAAGGAGGAACATGCAAACGCAATATTGCTCATACAAAGAAATATATTCGCAGACAGACAGATGAACCAACACATGAAGACCAGTCAGGTACAGAGACAGAAACTGAAAATCAGGAATTGGGTGCACACAGTGACACTGAACAAACCAATGACCAAGAGAAAACAATACAGACAGAAACTTCACAAACACCCAGAAAGTCTACAAGACTGAGAAAACCACCAGAGAAATACAAAGATTATGTTGTGATTTACAAATAGAGATGTTCATGTTGTCAGTTACTGAGTTAGTTAGATTTTCCTCAGGCTGTGTTGTGAGTTACAAAATTAACACGAAAATTTCCATGAGATTTTCTCAGCTGCCGTGTGATCTAATTCAGACAAGTAGATAGTTGTTTTGGATTTAGATATATTCTAAATGATACTGTTATATCCATGTATTGTGTATGCATGACATTTTCATATGTTAAGTATAACTTAAAAGACTGAATTGTGTGTTTTTTGTGAGTGTGTGAAATGAGGACTAAGTATCAGTGAAGTAAATAATTGTTTCTTCAGTCCAGGAAGATGAAACAAGACTGAAAGAAGGAAGGGGTTGTAATGTATTGAGATTCATAGCAGAAGATGCATGTTGTTGGGGTTACATCCCTTTTTACATACGGGTTTGTTCAAAACCGTTCGTTGTGGTTAGCAACCACAGTATGTCGGCCAACAGCCAGCGTTTTGCTTATTAGGCCAACAACCAGCGTTTTTGCTTATTAAAGTTTTATTAACTGTTGAAACGATTGAGTCTTTATCGTTTGAGTGTTGTGAACACTAACGATGGAAAGTCTACAAACAGCACCCACAGCAATGGTCAGTACCCAATGCCGACATTTTTCTGACACTGTAGAGGCTGTCGTGACGGAAAGGCCAGTGTGTTCTGTATTGACTGGAAACAACATGGTCACTTGTGAAGGTATAAAGTAGGTGCTTGTATTTGCTGAGAATGTAAATATGACGTCAGCTATCAAAGTGACGACAAAATCCGACCGTAAGACAGACATACCATTGAAGATTAAGGAGACAACATTAGGCAACGTTACTACGAGCGAATTCCGTGCTGAACAAGAGAAGGATAAGACTGTAACCCGATATTTTGATCTAGCACGCAATGGAAAGCTTTCTTTCAGAGCTGATAAAGCCCATTTCGCTATCAGGAAAGACATACTCTGCCGATGCATGTCTATGCAAGGGAAAGAGTACACACAGGTAATGGTACCCCAGCCAATGAGAGAAGAAGTCATGAGAACAGCGCATGATATACTAATGTCACAGCAAGACTAGAGACAGATAGTATCAGATTTCTTTTGGCCCGTATCTACTCTGACATCAGGCGATAGTCGTGTGACACTTGTCAAAGAAGTGCCAACAGAGGCTCTGTGAAAAGGGCACCACTCATGAAAGTACCATTGATCCAAACGCCATTTGAAAGAGTAGCAGCTGATTTGGTAGGTCCTGTAATCCCAACATCTGCCAGAGGAAGACAAAATCAGCAAACTGAAGAAGCAAAAAAAAACCTGAGTCGAAAAAGGAGGTCCGTGCCTTCATTGGCTTGGCATCCTACTACAGAAAGTTCATTCCAAATTGTGCCGATATTTCAAAGCCCCTGACAGACCTGAGAAGAACAGAACAGCCTGACAAAGTCAAATGGACGGAAGACTGTGAGCAAGCATTTGTGACGCTGAAAGGCAAGTCGACTGACAGACCCGTCATGTCACTTCCCGACACTTCTCAACAATTCACTCTCAGGACAGACAACACATCCAATACAGGAATTGGGGCAGTGCTACTCAAGGAGCTTGACAAAATCTTGAAACCTGTGATGTATGCCAGCAGAAAATTAAAACCTGCAGAAGAGAAATATTCCACCATTGAAAAGGAATGCTTAGCTGTAGTATGGGCGGTCAAAAAGTTTGAACCATATCTGTTCGGTACATAATTCATACTCGAAACAGACCTCCAGCCACTGAGCTACCTGAGCAAGAGAAAGACTGAAAATGGAGATTAATGAGATAGGCGACACAGTTGCAGGAATATTCTTTCAATGTAAAAGTCATTCCTGGCAAGAACAATGTAGGAGTAGATTACCTTAGTCGTTCAGAGACTGACTGAAGTATTATGCTTTGTCTGCATTCATGGCATATTTCCAGTTCTTATATAATTATGTCATCTAGTGCTGATATGTGATGCTATCTGATATGAAATGGGTTACTTCAGTATAATACCGTGCTGAATGCTACGTATGTTTGATGTATCACATGATTGCTATATTGGAAAGAAAACGTGTATTATGAATGATTACGAAGCGTTTAAAAATGAGTTTTATGCAAACTGTGTTCATGCATCAGAGACGCTGAAACAATGAAGATGAGAAACATGAGAATGCATCTGTGATGCACTGGGATAAGAAATATATGAATGAAGCGTGTATTTTCAATGGACTGTTGATAATTATTACGACGACCTACTGTGATGGTTATCTGGCTATGGAAACCGTAGGATATGTATTGGACAGTACAATAAGATTTGGATATTATGATGTGCATTGTTATTGTTGTATAAGCTTTGAATAGGTTGATGTTGGTTTATGACCGCGTACGCTCATAGTTTGTGATATCTAACAGAAATCAAAAACGTTTATCTTAAGAAGGGGTGTGTGTCACAAACTTTTCGTCACTGCGATAGCTTTTCTTTAACTGTTAGTTACGTCAAGCAGCCAGCAGCCCGACCATATTCCGTATCCAAAGAAATAGTCCTTTACCACAAAATATGATTAGCTGTTTAAAGTTCATTGATCGACATTTCAAATGAATAAAATAATAATGTCTTCATATTAAGTTTAAATGCTGAAAATATATCTTAGAATATAACCTAAGTGCTAGATAAATCTTGTAGTTATGGATCCGTTGCTAAGGGAGTAGGAGTACACAAGCGTCAGATCTAAAGGATTCCTTTAAAAGACAGCAGTTAAAGACAGCAGATCAAGCCACAATCGGACACCGCAGGGTAGGTAGATTTTCTTCTTCTCGACTCGACACTGAGTCAACTAATTAATTTTTACTAATCTGTTATATTTACAGGTTCTGTTGATAACCAACAATATCTTTTATTTGCAGATCAAGACCAATAACCAGTGTCATTCTGTGGAATTTCTTCAGGCAGCAATATTTACATCTTTATTTATTGACGGTTGAATTATTATCGTAAGTACCTAGTCTCTCTCTCTCTCTCTCTCTCTCTCTCTCTCTCTCTGTCTCTCTCTCTATCTCTCTCTCTCTCTCTCTCTCTCTTTTTTTTTTTTTTTTTTAACCCCCAAACACGCTTTGCAAATCGAGTATGACAGTAATGATTGGTGTTTCGATCGATGTCATCATTGTCAGAAGACAGTGCTTTCAAAGCCTCGGACCGTCTTGTACGCGTGGTTGTAGCTTTCTGTTTGAATATCTGTCTCAAATAGATGTTTTTTAACTACGATTTTCTCTGTAATCGTGTAATTGAATCAGTAACCAGTTCACAAATACATGAATAGACATAAGTGAAGCCCATTACTGATATCTGTTTTCATTAGTTTGTCTTGTACAAAAATACGATCGCTTCGAACGGCGCAACGCGTGGGGCCATTTCCGACCTGTTTAATCTCGACGAACACCAGCTAAATTACGAACAAAATAACTAAGCATTAACACGGTATTAAGCGAATTAAATAATTGAATCGTTTCATCAAAGTTCTGGTTTGTTATTATATGCGTTATCTTACCAAGTGCGTCTTGCAATTCAACAACGATTAGCGCATTCGACTCGGTCATTGTCGGATCTCGGCTTCAGAAAGAATTCAAAATGAAGCAATGAGATTGATCCACGCCAGTTCAAACTATGCGATACCTACTCGACCTTCCTTCAATGCAGACAAGACACAAGCTGGAACAGGTGAAGGCATATTCAGAGCCCTTGAAAATCCCCAAAACCCACTTCATGCGGCGGTCAAAGGAAACAAAAGGCACTCGGCTAGGACGTGGAAAATCATGGATGGGACAGGCAGAAGACAGTATACAGCTTGTGTGCCAGCTAGCAGAACTCAAAGAAACCAAGGAATGGAAGAAATATCCAGACCACTTGAAGCACCTCTACCAAATTGCCATCGCTCCAGAACTTGGAAGACATTGTCTGTCAAGAATGGCCAGAAGGCAAAACCAACACAGAATTTCAGATGCTGGTAGAAGACCTTTGCACAAAAGATGATATTTTGATATACACTGACGGTTCTGTCACCAAAGGTAAGTCAGGCTGGGGATACACAGTGAAGCAAAATGACCGAACTATTCAGGAAGGCAATGGTGCGCACAGTTTAACAACTTCAAGTCTAACAATGGAGGTAGAAGCAGTGACACAAGCACTCCACTAGCTTAATCCATAAGCCAGTTTCAAACTCAACAAGCCATGATACTGACTGACTCCATGAACGTACTTCAAAAGTGAAAAGTGAATGGCAAGCCCTGCTTGGAATGAACTAATGGGCAGTCTTCCATTGGAGAGACTCGTATGGATGTACTGCCCTGGAGATGCTGGAGTTAAAGGAAACGAGAGAGAGCAGACACACTGGCTGGCAAGGCAACAATAAGAACTGGATTACTGCTTGGCCTATCTGATGTAATAAGAAATCTGAAGAATCACTTAAGCAAACAAGAGCAAAGCCACTATACCATAGACCATATTTCAGATTTGAACATCAAGAGAGGAAGTGGCCGCACATCCAGACTTAAGGGAAGAGCAAGAAACATCACCAACCAAACAAATATTGGAATGGTTTCAAGGCCAACGTTGCGAAGACTCATAGAGATAGGGGCAAACTCATGATGGGCATTTCCCAATAACAGACACAA
>JADBJO010000903.1:446904-466904 GCA_016801955.1 Conus betulinus | reverse complement strand
CTGTCTCTCTCTCTCTCTCTCTCTCTCTCTCTCTCTCTCTCTCTCTCTCTCTCTCTCTCTTCATTGTGAACACGTTTTATTTGAAAATATCAGATGCTACAATTTCACTTTTATTGATTAAAAAAAAAATCATGCGTAGTTATGGTTTTACAAGTCAGTTATGTTCAGACCCTAAACAAAATCAGATCATTGATATCCTATGTTGACTTTTCCTAACACGCGCAATGAATTTGTATTCTGCAAGAAAGTTACAAAACAAAGTTGTATGAATGGTCCCCTCCACGACTGTTGAAAAGGGTTAACAAATCTGCGAATGTATCTATCTATCTATCTATCTATCTATCTATCTATCTATCTAACCATCCTATCTATACACACACATACACATACACACACACATATACATATATATATATATATATATATATATATATATATATATATATATGTTTTTTGTGTTGCTAAATAGGAGCCACAGACAGACACGTCTTTGCAAAGATAAAGGGTTGCCATTAAATCTCTCTCTCTCTCCTTTGTTTCTCTGTCTGTCTGTCTGTCTGTCTGTCTGTCTGTGTCTGTCTCTCTCTCTCTCTCTCTCTCTCTCTCTCTCTCTCTCTCTCTCTCTCTCTCTCTCTGCTTCAATATGTTAGGAGTCAGCCAGTACAAACTGCTTACAGCCAATAAAAAGCATATACGGACGTCCGTTCAAGCTTATACTCTTAAAACCTTCGTTGCAAAATAATGATTATAAAGAACTGAACGTGTTTTCTTCCCTATACATTCCTTCAAGAGAGATGTTTTTGTGCATAGAATTACAAATAACCTAGTACCATCTTATCATCATAAAAAATTCCCAGTAAATAGTGGGGTTCGGAATGAAATCTACATATTCACGTCGCGAGCAGCAGTTAATCTCTTCACGTGAACTCTTATTATTTAGGTTCTAAACTTTGGAGTGGAACACCAGATAATTTAAAAGAAAAAAAAGCAGGGTGTCATGAAAACAAAGTACATTTTAATTGATGGATCATTTGTGATCTCTCTCTCTCTCTCTCTCTCTCTCTCGTGTCAACTTGGCTTTCGTGGTGAGCGGACGTGTTTTTGTTGCGCTCCGGTGAACTGTTCTTTTTTAGAGCAGAAGCCGTTTTTCTGACTTAGAATTTTTTCCCTTCTTTTTCCTTTCCTTGTTTAAGATTGCTTTTTAGAACCGCGTTGTCAATATAGACATGGAAAAACCTATAAATTTAGAGATTCTTTTGAAGAGTCAAACTCAAGAGTTTAGAAAATGTGTACCCGAAGTTTTAGACATCTGTTTAAAAGACGTGACAACGCAATTTTCGGAACAGCTGGATACAGCAATGCGTGAGTTGCGATGCAAATTTCACGAACTTCACAGCAAAACTCTAGCCCTCGAACAAGCAGTTACATCGGCCGTAACTTTAGAACAAGGTAGAGAGATAAAGAGAAATTATTATGGAAATTCAGTTACACTAATTATTTAAAAGAAGTAAAACAGGTAATCCAAATGGTACCGAGGAATATGCAGCACTTCCGTCGTTGTGGGTTGGCCCAAATTTCCTAAATCAGAAATTCACTTTGTTATATCTGATCAACTTTTTCTAGACACATTGCTTATGAAGATTAGAGGTAAAACCATTTCATATGCAACAACGATGAAGAAACGGAAAGATGCAGAAAAAAGAAAGACCTTGAAAGTATATTCAAATTACTCGAGAGGAAAGTAGCGTTATCAGAACAAGAAAGGTTTGAGCTTGAAAAATGCAGACAAGATTTAGTTAGTCTGAGGGAAAAGAAAAAAATGGAGGGTGTGCTGTGCGTTCTAGGGCGAGATGGGTTCGCAGAAGGGGAAAAGATAACAAAATATTTTTGTGGACTTGAAAAACGTAATTACGTTAATAAGAATATAATCAAACTTACGCGTGATGACGGTACTACTTTAAATGATAACGATGAAAAATTGCTCAGGAAGTTAATAATTTTTACAGAAAATTATATTCTAAAAAAGGTGTAGAGCCCTGTGAAATAATTGATTTAGTAAAAGACTTGCCAACGCTAACTGAGGGTGAGAGAACGTCTTTGGAGGGAAAATTACTTTAGAAGAAGCGGGTGCTGCTCTCAAAAATATGTCAAATATGAAAAGTCCTGGGAGCGATGGTTTCACAGCAGAGTTTTTCAAATTTTTCTGGCTGCAGCTTGGTCCATACGTTGTGTGAGAGCGATCAATGATGGTTATGATAAAATGGAATTCTCATCAACACAAAAAGAAGGTATTATTGTATGTATCCCAAAAGGGCGACAAACCTAAAGACCTGATAAAAAAACTGGAGACCCATCTCGCTTTTGAATGTTGTGTACAAAATAGGATCTACATGTATAGCTAACCGATTAAAACATGTACTTCCTTCTATCATCAATGAGGATCAGACTGGGTTTATTCCTAACAGGTACTTTGGGAGATAATATTCGTCTTATCTATGACATACTTAATTTAATGATTGTATAAAAAAAAACAGGTTTACTTCTTTGCCTGGATTTTGAAAAAGCGTTTGACAGTGTAAGTTATGATTTTATGTTTAAGGTATTACATGCCTTCGCTTTGGTCCAAGCTTCTGCCAATGGATACAAACATTTTATACAAATATTAAGTCAGCTGTGTCTGTGAATGGGAAATTGGCTGGATGGTTCCCTATTGAGAGGGATGCCGTCAAGGTGACCCAATCTCTCCATATTTATTTGTATGTGTGTTGAGATTTTGGCAAATATGATAAGACAAAAATAAAAGTATAAAGGGAATTCAAGTAGCCGATAATGAAAACAAGATATCACAGTACGCAGATGATACTGAACTATTGCTAGAGGGAGATCGAATATCATTTGAGGAATCTATTTGCATTATTGACTATTTTGGAAGAGTGTCTGGACTCATACTAAACGCAGAAAAAAAAAGCGCAGTTTGGCTAGGTAGTAAACGAAATTCCCCTGTTAAGTATATGCCACATTTGAATATAAAGTGGAACCCTCCAAAATTTAAAATCTTGGGCATTTGGTTTACATGTGACTTAAAACAGTGCGAAATTATGAATCTTGAAGAAAAGTTTGCAGAAATTAGAGCACTGTATAAAACTTGGCTCAAAAGACAGATAACGCCTCTCGGCAGAGTAGCAGTGCTTAAATCTATGATGCTTTCTAAACTAACCCATCTATGGATGTTATTACCAAACCCACCGGATTATATAATTGATGATGAAATCCAGAACTTTATATTTAAGTTCGTTGGGGCAAAAAAAAAAAGACAGAATTAACAGGAAAACGTCTATGAAAAGCATAGAACAGGGAGGAATCGGAATACCAAACATAAAGAAGCATATAAATGCTTTAAAAGTAACTTGGATTCGTAAAATCTTATCCAGTAAACACAGATGGAAGAAAGTGCTTGTTTCGGTGTATGAAAAAGCAGAAATTATCAACAAACTAGGATCCGATCTGCCACGGAGTAATCAACTAAATAGGTTCTGGAGAGATGTACTCGACGCTTACAGAGAGACAGGCAAGATTGTTCGTGTTAAAACGGAAGAATTCTGTTCAGAACCTTTGTTCTGTAATCACAACTTAAAAATTGGGGGCAGATCAACCTTTTATAAAAACTGGGTTGAAAATGATGTATTCTGCATACAGAATCTTCTGGATGAGAACAGTGAATTTTTGAGTTTCCAATCCTTTGTTGATAAATATAGTGTCAATACGGATTTTGTAACATACAATGGTTACGTTAGTGCGGTGAAAAAGTATTCGAGAGAAACTGGACTAGAAACAAAATACTGTGAAGAAAGTAGGACAAGTAAATTATTAACTGAAATCTGTTCAGTTTCAAGAGGAGCCTCACATTACTATGGTTTATTAAATCAGGACACAACAGAACCAGGTTTTTGCAGTAAATGGAATGTAAGATTACAGAAGGAAGTTATATGGGTTAAAACTTTTCACAAAATTCGACTGATAAAAGACATAAAGCTAAGATGGTTTCAAATGAGAATTATTAACAGAATATTGGCAACCAATGTTATTTTGCAAAGCATGGGAATTGAAGAGTCAGAAAAATGCTCTTTTTGTGAGAGAGAAAAGGAAAACATTCAACATATATTTTGGCACTGCCAGCATGTACGAAACTTTTGGCAAGAGTTTCAAAATGTGGTTAACAGAAAATGTGAATTTATGAAACTGTGCTTGATGAAAACATATCCTGTTTGGTTGCGATTGTAATTTTAAATCTGATAGAACGTTTGACTTAATCCTGCTACTCGCCAAGTTTTATATTTACAAGTGTAAGTATGAAAAAAGTCTACCATCAGTTCAAATATTTACTGTGTTGTTGAAAGCCAGATATGAAATAGAAAAGTATGCTGCTCATCTTAACATGTCCCATGGACATTTTGTAACACAATGGCGTCCATATTTGCCATTATTCCAGTGAAACACAAGTTGTGCATTGTAAACAAAGCTATGGCAATGCCCAACTCTGTGTGTGTGTGTGTGTGTGTGTGTGTGTGTGTGTGTGTGTGTGTGTGCGCGTGTGCGCGCGTGTGTGTGTGTGTGTGTGTGTGTGTGTGTGTGTGTTCTTTGTTTTGTTTTGTTTTGTTTTTTTGTTTTTTTTTTTCGGTTAGAAAAGAAATCTTATATGTCTTATTTGTCTTCGCTAGTTAATATCTTCACAGATGTTCATAAATGTATGTACCTTAATGTGCAAACAACCGTATAACTCGTTAATGATTTACTCCAATCATTTTGTGGCACCAAATCGAAGATACCTTTTTTTGCTATTTTCTTGTTCATAAATGTGATTTGATGTAATTCAACTGTATATTATTCTTTACAACGTGCCGCGCTCTGGGAATTCTGAATCGTATGAGGAATGTGTTCAGACAGTGTTACATGTTTTGGAAGGAACAGTAATAGACAAACAGTGGTGTCGTGATGATATCGTTCGGGCGCATCGCCTCGGACAGTATGACAGGGGAGGTCGACCTCCACCCATCATTGTGAAATTGGCTCGTTGGTCTGACAAGATGGCAGTGCTGACGCATGGTAGAGAAACACTAAGGAAGAAGAAAGTGACTGTGTCTGAAGACCTAAGGACAGGCAGAGAGACACAGTGCAGTATTACCGCCGCCAAGGCTTGCACGCTTTCTACCGAGGCAACAAACTGGTGGTGGAGCAACAGAGGGAGACACACCGTCAACACTAAGAACTTCTCGGTATGGGCGCAGGCGCTGTTTACCATAATAGCGGGGCCTATCGAGGAGACGGGGCCTACCGACACGCATACCGAGGAGACAGGGCCTGCCAACGTGAGGACGGGGCCTACCGACGTGAGGAAGGGGTCTACCGACGCGAGGACGGGGCCTACCGAGGAGATGGGGCCTTCCGACGCCAGGACTGGGCCTACCGAGGAGACGGGAGCTACCGAGGAGACAGGGCCTACCAACGTGAGGACTGGGCCTACTGAGGAACTGGCCTACCGATGTGAGGACGGGGCTACCGGCGTGAGGACGGGGCCAACTGGGACGGGGGGAGGTGAGGGGGGCCTACCGACGTGAGGACGGGGCCTACCAAGGAGACGGGGCCTACCGGCACGACGACGGAGAGCTTACCAACGTGAAGACGGGTCCTGTCGCCGAGCGGATGGGGCCCATCGATCAGACGGGGCCTACCAGAACGGGAACCGGGACTACTGGAGGAACAGGGCCTACTGTTACGAGGACGGGGCCTTTCAATGTGAGAACGAGTCAACCTACGACTACAGCACCAGGCCAGGTGGCAACACCGGCCAAAGACGGGGTGTGGACAGTGTGTTGGCTGCAGTGTCGACACGCAGTGAGGGACGTACTGGTGACACAAACTGTGAGTACAGAAGCGAAAGTGTGAGCGGTACGATGTCAGTGGCAGCTGGAACTACAATTACCATCCACACCCCTACAACTATTTGTCAACAAACGAATTTCCCCTCTTACCAAAGAGACAGAACAGTGTTTTAATCCCTGTGCCCAATAGTAATGCACCAAAAGCATGTAACAGTGTAAGCGAGAGCAATGTCATTTTAGAATCACGGCCCATTCTCTCCGCTGTTTCAAATGTTGTGCAAAAACAGCAGCACATGTGTGCCTGACTTGGACATTGTAGGCAGTGTGACATTGGGTGATGATTGTGAGTTGAGCACCGTGAGTGTGAGTACGAGAACACAAATGATAACCGAGTGTGCATGATTCCATGTAATGAACAAAATATGACAGAACAAACAACTGCACAGACAGTTGACGAACAGAATCCTGACGGAAATGACACGGAAATAACTGACATACAAAATGTAGACAGCGATGTCGAGCAAATTGTTGAGACATCTGACGAACAGTGTTCAGACTTAATTAATGAGCATGAATCTGACATAGCTGCCGCCACTGACGTGGTTGACGTACAAAAACGAGCAAAATGCCGACATAGCTGACGACAAAGACAGAAAAATGACGAATCTACCCAGCAAGACAAAAATACAGACTGACAAAGACTCTGACAAAGATTCTGGAATAACCCCCCAGCACCCTAACTCAGAACGGAACAGTGAAGTACAAACGTCTAACACAAACAGACCTGGCAAAGCCAACAAAAAACATCAGTGTAATGACCAGATGAGGCAAAAAGACAACAACGATAAGAAGACAAACACAAATGGTAGGCGCAAATCCGCACGAAACACATCTCAACGAGGACCTGACAATAGACCGAGAAGTGCCTCGTGTACCAGTGTGGCAAGTAAACGCCAAGCCACAATCCATGAAGTGACCAATAAAGACTCCTTACCTGTCAATCCAGACACTGCATAGGGATTCGGCCAGGCCCATATCGCGAAATCTCTTAAATTCGTGACTTACAACATTGAAGGACTGTCACACGTTTTTGATAACGATCTTCGATCTTATTTAAGTAGCTTTGATTTTTGTTTGCTTGTAGAAACTTTTGCTACTCACTTTCCAGACATTTTATTTCCTAGTTTTAAATCTTTCATAATTCCTGGTGTTAAGCTATCCGACGGTATAACAGCCAGATTATCGGGTGGTTTGACTCTCCTTGTCAAAAAGAAATTAGCAACCTATGTGGAACAAGTGTTTGTAGAATATGACAATATAATAGTTATGAAAATGGCTAAAGAATTGTTTAACACAGATTCTCCTACAATTTTGATCGGAACGTATATTCCACCCATGAACTCTCAGTATTATCAGGACACTGGAAATATCAATGGCGTGGCCCTCTTAGAACAGTGTATCCTAGATCTGATGGAAACGTTTGCAAATGTACCACTTTTTCTTTTGGCGATTTCAACGCACGAACTGGGGGAGAGAACATTTGTGAGAGGGATGATGAAGGGGACGACGACGCTGCGCTTTGGAAGGGGGGTGATGATCAAGCGTCTTTTCGCACGTCTAAAGACACTGTTTTAAATGAATTTGGTATATATTTGTTGAATGTTTGTGATTGTTTTGAGTTATCCATTTGAATGGGGCCGTTAAAGGCGATATTGATCTTGGCAACTTTACATACATTTCTCCGACTGGATGTAGCATTGTTGACTATGCCATAATGTCAAAACGTTTAATTAGTCACTGTGTATCTTTGCATGTCAGACCAAGAATAGAGTCAAAACATATGCCTGTAGAAGTCATATTGAAGTCACAATTTAGCAGCTCCACTAGTGATACTTTACCAGAAAAATCGTACGCATTTGAGAAAATTAATTTGGGATGGAAGTAAAATTGAAGAGTTTAGAGAAAATATTGAATCAGACGATTTCAAGCTCCGCTTGGAAAATGCTACTCTTGTTGTCCACGATGACGTAAACAAAGCCGTTGACATTTTTAATGATGCGTTACTTTCTGCTAGTCAATGTATGAAGAAAACTATTGTAGTTGGTAAAGAAAAATCAAATGTATGGTTTGACAAAGAATGTCGCAAACACAGAAAGGAGCTCAGACACGATCTGCGACAGTTATATTGTGTTCGTACAAATAAGGATATCGAAGACATAGACAATATTGAAAATGTTGACAAAGAAGAGAGGTTAAGGGCAGATTACAACCAAAAACGTAGAGATTACAAAAGGTTATTAGAATATAAACGAAAACAACATCGGCAAGAAGTTTTAGAATCTCTCAATGAAAATATTAAGAACTCTTCTGGCTTTTGGAATAAAATTAAGTCCTGTGTGTATAAGAAACCTGCTACAAATGCTATTTCTGAAGAAGACTGGTACAACCATTTTTGTGACGTATTTCAGTCTGATGTAAATATAGACAATGTAGAAAACGCTAACAATGAAAACGAGTCCCAGCAGAGTGAATGCTTTAATCACTTCAACACAGAGACTCTTGAACGCGAAATCACTGAATCTGAGGTGTACGCAGCTGTCCGCTCCTTGAAGAATGGAAAAGCAGCAGCAGGGCCCGACGGAATTATTGGGGAAATATTTAAAAATTCGATCTGTACTATTGCTCCCTTTTTAGTTATTTTATTCAATGTCTTATTTGCTTCGGGGCAGTATCCTTACAGTGGACAGAAGCAATAATACAACCACTCTTTAAAAAGGGTGACACTAATTTACCAGATAACTATAGGGGAATTTCCCTATTGAACATCTGCAGCAAAATTTACAGCCATATACTAAACGCTAGGTTAACAAAGTGGATAGAGGAAAATAACGTTATTAATGATTGTCAAGCTGGCTTTAGAAAAAAAATATAGTACAATTGACCATATATTTACATTATACTCTTTCATTCAAAAACAATTATTATTGCATAAGAAACTGTATGTTGCATTTATTGACTTTAAGAAAGCTTTTGACTCGGTTATACGTAATAATTTATGGTCTATTTTGAAGAAAAAAGGAATTGATGGGAAAATGTACCGAGCTTTAACTAGCATGTATAATGTAGTCAAAAGCAAGAGTGAGAAATGGCAACAGATAGGTGAAGCATTTAGCTGTCCAATTGGGTTAAAGCAAGGGGAAATTTGCAGTCCAGTTCTGTTCTCCATATTCATTAATGAGTTAGCAGAAGAAATAATTAGAAAAGGGAAACACACGGCTTCAGCTCTTACCAGATTTCTTAGAACTTGTTATTCTGATGTTTGCAGATGACATAATTTTATTCTCCGACTCTGTTGTGGGGCTTCAACATCAGTTAAATACTTTACACAATACGGCAATAAAGCTTGGTTTAACTGTTAATCTAAGTAAATCAAATGTAGTGGTATTTAGAAATGGTGGCTATCTATCAGATAAAGAGCAATGGTTGTATGGGCATTCCAAGATGACTGTGTTGAATATGTACAGATACCTTGGAATTATTCTTTCTACAAGGTTGTCCTTTACGCACAGTTTTAATGATATGGCTAGCAAGGCTAAACGCAAAGTGATACAAATTTTCAGGCTTCTATGGTCTCTAGGTGAAAAGTCCCCCAGTTATATTTTTCAAGCTGTTTGATGCCCAGATCCAGCCCATACTTAGTTATGGTGCTGAGGTGTGGGGTTTAACGAGCATGTTGATATTTTGGAAAAGATTCATCTCTTTGCATTGAAAAGATTCCTAAACGTTAGCGTAAGAACACCAAATTTGATGGTTTATGGGGAGCTGGGACGTTACCCATTGCAAGTCAATTTTCAGATCAGGACAATTAAATACTGGTTAAGAATTTTGCAAATGCCCAGTCATCGTTTACCATACAAAGCTTATCAAATGTTGCTACATTATCATAATATAATAATAATAACACATGGGCTTCTACAATATGTTTTTTCCTTTATAGGCATGGATTTGGCGAGGTATGGGAAAATCAAGGAGTGGGAAACATAAAAACATTTATTGTTCACTAAAAACTACCATTATCAACGGATTTAAACAGAAGTGGTCCACAGACACATTGCAAAGCGAACGTTTTCAATTCTTTAGAACGTTTAAGAGTGAATTAGCACTATCTCCTTATCTGATTAATGTAAATCACTTGAAGGCCAGAATAAAAGTTTGATTAGATTAAGACTTGGAGTATCTCCACTAAAAGTACACAAGTTCCGTTTTCGAAGAAATTTGAATGAAGATGATCTGTCTTGTCCTTTTTGTATCGACCTAACTGAAATGAAGTGCACTTTGTTTTACAATGCCCCTTATATAACGACTTAAGGCAACAGTATATTCCTTCTAAATATTTTAGTCAGCCATCTTTGTTCAAACTTACGATGCTCCTTTCATCTGAAAACAAATCATTAAATACAAGGCTGTCTATGTACCTTGAAAAAGCATTCAAAATACGCAAATTATATATTGACTTACTGTAACTTTTTGATGGCTGGATTATAGGGCTATAATGCTTCTTATCAGTTGAGTCGTCAGAATATCACAGTTATTACAGTAGTATTTGCATATATGGCATTAGTGGTTGTAGTAGTAGTAATGCTAGTGGTGGTGGCAGTAGAAGTAGGGGTGGTGGTAGTAGTGGTAGTACTAGTACAAGAGTAGCTCTGGAATAATTTTCCTTGGGCTTGTACACTTAAAGTGCGTGTAGCTCCGATTCCGACAGACAGAATTGGAGATAAGTTCAAACATTCAATACTGAATGAACAACAGAGAGCTGACACAAGTTAAGTGTACTTTCACACATCAAGTTTACCTGTTTATACAGAGGTGAAATATTAGGTGAGTCTCCTTTATTGTGCAGGTAGACCCAGGGCAGGAATAGGGACCCAGATCTAAAACAAAACCTGGTCTGTAGTTAAGTAGCCGAAAGTCCAGCTTGTCGAGTTCTCACATTTGCCCTCTGGCTTTCAGTAAATGTGTGAGATCTTAGCCAACAAAAGACCAGACAAGCATTAATCTTTCTGCCATACTAATAATTCTTAGTCATCACTTTCACTAACAGTT
The DNA here is from genome assembly GCA_016801955.1 of Conus betulinus. NCBI lineage: Eukaryota > Metazoa > Mollusca > Gastropoda > Neogastropoda > Conidae > Conus > Conus betulinus. Next base: position 455,919 of record JADBJO010000903.1, on the reverse strand, counting down.
TGAGGGAATTCTAACAAGACCATAATACAAGGTTAAACACTTGAAGTCAAACAACACTTCATTTTTTCCTATTCATTAAGTTGAAGTAACCTGGAATGACTTTCAGCTCAAGTACACATATTCGTTAAACTTAAGAGTCACCTAATGCAAACCATTCAGACAATCCACAATGTTCATAAATCAGCTTAACACTTTTCACCCAGTATAGGCATACAGTTTTTCCTGCCAGAAGTTAACATTCAGTTATCATCTTAACAGATAATTTTGAATACCGACAAAAAGTCATTGTTAACATAGAATGTTAATCAAGCATCTTAACAGTTTTTAGCAAGTTGTGGCAAACAAACTATTACATCATCTTGACAGATGTCCCCAAGTATTGGCACAAAGTTATACTGTTAAAACATATGGCATACATACAAGCAATGCATAGTCTCAAAATTTCGGAACATAGTTTCAACTTACAGTTCTCTGGGTTTTGATGATTAGTGAAACCTTACACAGGGTATCTCCGAGTGGAAGATGATCTTTCTTTTTTTGATCTGCACCTGTTTTCTTTGTTTCACTAGTAGCAATCAGTCTTGCAGCCTCTGGTGGAGCAGTGAGTGTTGACAGTGGGGTTCCCCTTTTTATAGCTAAGCTATACATCCAGTTTCTGTTTCGGGTGGATTTGTGTAACTAAAGAAAAAAGAAGAGTGTGTGTGTGGTGGTGGTGGTGGTGGTGGTGTGTGTGTGTGTGTGTGTGTGTGTGTGGGGGGGGGGGGGGGGGGGGGGATTTCCCCACTACCTGCAGTGTGAGGGATTGTGTAGAAGATTCGAAAACACTCTATCTTAGCAGTTGGTGTTGATTTTATTTAGCATTTACGCTCAGTGACAAAGTGCTGCTGCATCCACCTGGGAGACACGTGCAGGCTATCTTTCGATAGTGAAGGAGGAAGGGAAGGGAGACGGGGGAAGGAAGGAGAGGGAGTGTGAGAGCAGCTGACATACACTGTAGTGGCATCACACTTTTCAGTGTCATGAATAAATGTACTATTAAAAATACAACGTTGATAAACCACAAATAAATGTATATCGCCGATTCTGGGGGGGTAGGTGACTTCGAAGGAAACACCTGGCATACTGTGGGGAGTGGCTGAGAGAGACTGAGCATTGACGTAGATTAGTAATCTTGATTGCCATTTGTGAGACATAGGGAGAGAGAAAGAAAGAGGGGATGTGGGGGGGGGGGGGGGGGGGGGGGGGGGAGGAAGGGCGAGTAGAAAGGGAGGGAGTTTGTAGAGGATGATGTGGCTGTCAATTGTCACATTATACTCACGCACGTGAAGATTATTTTGGCATCCTGTCTGAGCAGAATGAAGAACCAGGATCAAAAATGAGTGATCGAACGTATAACCCCAGGGAACAAAACCTTGGCATGTGTCTTCTGTGCAATTAAGGAGAGGAAGTAGAGAGAAAATGCTCTCTTCACTTATGGGGGGGGGGGGGGGGGGGGGGGGGGGGGGGGGGGGGAGGCAGAATAGCTCAGTTGATAGAGCGCTGGACTCGTGATCCTGGGGTGCAGGTTCGAATTTCGGTACAGGGGGATTTTTCCTTCAGAGTTAACATTGGCTCTGACTCCATTCCCAATACAGTCCCCAGACTATAAACCGAGGTTTCCGTGTGTGAACGCACGCACAACATCTTGCACACACACGTAAAAATCCCATCACCAACTTTCGGAAGAGAAGGCCAGTTTGGCCGTTGGTATGGATGACACGTTACATATAGCATGCACCTCCCCGAAGATAGAGTATGGCTGCCTTAATGGCGAGATGAAAAAACGGTCATACACACAAAACTCCATTGTCTGTCTATACAGGCAGTGTCCGTAGGAGTATCAGCCTGCGTACGCGGAAAGAAAGAAAGAAAGAAAGAAAGAACATATGTGTGAATTGTTGATGGAAAGTGTGTTGAACCTGGGTAATGGGTAACGTCGCTGTAAGGAGTAGGCGTGGCAGGTGTAGTTCTCTTGTGAAGGACTCTGGATGTATTCACTATTAGAGTTGCTGAGTAGTTTGCATCTTGAATTTTCACCCCCATCCTCTCTCTCACTATGAATGGAAGGAACAACTTTCCGATACTAGTCATTGTAGGAAATTTTCATTTTTCTCGGGTGTCATGTATGCACAGTTATATGACATGATTCAGCCTCCATGAAAGGGATATTTGAGTTGACACTGAGTCAAGTCAATGCCTGCTCTTGGAGTGTGATGAAAGCTGTATTTGACTGTAAGTGAGCCTATGCGACTGAAGAAATGACTTTGGGGGCCTGTAGAATAGTCCTGGGGGACTCTTGTTTGTACAAATTGGTTATGATGGCCTAGGACTGCACTCAAGGGAATTTTAATGGTCTTGGCAGCCTGTGATGAGAGTTACATTTTTCATAAGAAAGGGATACTGATTACTATTGCTAGTCGCCTCTCAAAAATAATTTTGTTTTTAAGCTACTTAGCTAGGAATGTATACCTTTAGTGTGTGTTGTACATGACACCTAGCCAGCTGGGATTGTATACATTTAGTGTGTACTGTACATGACAGTAACTAGTTAGCTAGGAATGTATACCTTTAGTGTGTACTGTACATGACAGTAACTAGGAATGTATACCTTTGGTGTGTATTGTAAATGACAGTAACTAGTTAGATAGGAATGTTTACCTTTAGAGTGTACTGCACATGACAGTAACTAGGAATGTATACCTTTGGTGTATATTGCACATGACAGTAACTAGGAATATATACCTTTGGTGTGTACTGTACATGACAGTAACTAGTTAGCTAGGAATGTATACCTTTAGTGTGTACTGTACATGACAGTAACTAGGAATGTATACCTTTGGTGTGTATTGTAAATGACAGTAACTAGTTAGGTAGGAATATATACCTTTTATGTGTACTGTACATGACAGTAACTATAAATGTGTACCTTTAGTGTGTACTGTATATGACAGTAACTAGGAATGTGTACCTTTAGTGTGTACCGTACATGACAGTAACTAGTTAGATAGGAATGTATGCTTTTGGTGTGTACTGTACATGACAGTAACTAGTTAGATAGGAATGTATGCTTTTGGTGTGTACTGTACATGACAGTAACTAGTTAGATAGGAATGTATGCTTTTGGTGTGTACTGTACATGACAGTAACTAGCTAAATAGGAATGTATAACTTTTAGTGTGTACTGCACACGGCAGTAAACTACGAATGTGTACGTTTAGTATGTACTGTACATGACAGTAACTAGGAATGTGTATCTTTAGTAAATACTGTACATGACAGTAACTAGTTAGATCGGAATGTATACTTTTAGTGTACAATGTACATGACAATAACTAGTTAAATAGGAATGTATACCTTTGGCGTGTATTGTACATGACAGTTGCTAGTTAGATAAGAATGTATGCTTTTAACATGTACTGTACATGACAGTATTTAGTTAGCGAAGAATGTATATTTTTAGTGTGTACTGTACATGACAGTAATAAGGTAGATAGGAATGTACACCTTTAGTGTGTACTGTACATGACAGTAACTAGTTAGATAGAAATGTATACCTTTGGGTGTGTACTGTACATGACAGTAACTAGTTAGAAAGGAATGTATACCTTGGTGTGTACTGTACATGACAGTTGCTAGTTAGATAGGAATGTATACCTTTAGCGTGCACTGTACATGACGGTAACTAGTTAGATAGGAGTGTATACTTTTGGTGTACTGTACATGACAGTAACTAGTTAGATAGGAATGCATACCTTTAATGTATACTGTACATGACAGTAACTAGTTAGCTATAAATGTATACCTTTAACGTATACTGTACATTACAGTAACTAGTTAGATAGGAATGTATATCTTTGGTGTTTACTCTCTGTAATAGTAGTTCGTGATATCGCCATCAACCATTTCTACTTTCATGATCACCATAGTGACAGTGCTGACCTTAGCTGTGTTGACCATGATCACGTGGTGGGTTCCCTATATCCTGGTCCTGTCTCTGACCAGTGGGGTGACCACACAAGGTAAGTTGATCCAACACTTCCTCTTCTTTTGTCTGTTGCTTGATCTGTTATTTAGGTATATGACAGAAACTAGTTGGATAGGAATGTATACCTTTAACGTGCACTGTTAAAGGTATACATTCCTATCTAACTATCTAAATAATCTGCTACAAATTGAACTTTTTTTTTTTTTATCAGTCTTCCTCTTATCTTGCGTCACCCACAGCATGTGTCTGCCTATTTCGAAAGTTATTCGTACATGATATTCATCAGGTTTCTTCTGTTTGTTTCTATAAATTAATTAACCTAACAACAGAACTGTAGAGTGAAACAAGCGCAGGTAGCGTAATTAATTCTTCAGTCTGGAAGACAACCATTAATGGGAAGTTATGTAGTAAAACGAAACATCAAGGTGTGTGAGCTGGATGCTTGTGACAGGACCATGCAGCTTCCCGGATAGGAACACACTACACAGAATCCTGAAGGAGACTGTTGCCATAGCTTACTGTGGACATGTCTTTCGGACCTATGGCTCCTCCACGGCAGAACTGCAAAATGTAGTGTCACTGAGACATTACAAATACAAATATCAAGAAAAAAAGATGGCCGGAAATGTTAACTTTCAACTTTGGTGTTCCCTTACAGTTTTCATGAGGGGAAAAATGCAACACCATGATAGTAAAGTAAAACTAGAATTTCTCTGAAATTTGAATAACTTAAAGAGAAGAAATGAATACATTGTTCCAACTTATAAAGAAATAATGTTACGTTATATTACAGTTTGCGCCCCTTTCTCTCATCTTTTCTCCCGACTTTTGTTTCGGTTGTTCTTGTTGTCACTGCAGTTGTTTTATTCTGTAGAGTATAGAAAAATTGTTTTGTGTATTTTGACAATAAGTGTTTCATGTATTTTGGAAAACCTTCACTTCCTTTTACTGATATGTGTTAAACTTTCTTAGGTGAACTCATAGTGTTTGACATACTTCAATGTGTAATTTGCATTAATCTTTCTTCCTTGTTCAAGTTAGAAAAACATTATTCTGTACGATTCATACACTTAGATCGAATTAAGCAGATTTCCAGTGAGTTTTAAAATAATATGTCAAACAATATCATATTGGCTACACATTCTCGATTTGTCAGAAAATTCTCTTGCCCATAAAATGTATAAATGAATGCATATCAAGTGGACAAAAATGATCCTTGGTTGACATTTGTTAAAGATGTACTGATAAAATAAATATGGGCCATGTTTGGACAAATCAATTTACGTTCAATATACGGAGACTAAACGTTGTAATATCTTAAATAAATGTCAGCGAACCGCCCAGAGAAATGTGGACAAACGAGTCACAAGACAAAAACACAACGCGTTTCGACCTCTCAGGTCTTCATCGGGTGAAACAAAAACGAAAAAAATAACGAAAATGCACTTAGCTTTGATCGCTTCAGATTGCTTCTGAGTTCAGCGCAAGGAAGAAGGCGTTGAATGAATGCTCATTCAACGCCTTCCTTGCGCTGAACTCAGAAGCAATCTGAAGCGATCAAAGCTAAGTGCATTTTCGTTATTTTTTTCGTTTTGTTTCACCCGATGAAGACCTGAGAGGTCGAAACGCGTTGTGTTTTGTCTTGTGACTCGTTTGTCCACGTTTTGCCTTGTGACTCGTTTGTCCATGTTTCTCTGGGTGGTTCGCTGACATTTATTTAAGATTCGTTTAGATTTCCGCCTGCAGTCGTTTCACTTTGCAACTAGTTGTAATATCTGAAAACTTAGAAAATGAATATATTCGATATTGGAAAGACAAGAAAAAACAACTCAGCAAAACTTAATTCTTACAACACCATTGCAAAAGGATATGAAACAGAAAATTATTTAATCACTGCCACAGATCCGAGGCACAGACAAGCGTTAACAAGACTTCGGATCAGTGCACATGACTTAAGAATAGAAAAAAGGACGATATCTGCATATGTCTAGAGATCAAAGACTTTGCAATGGTTGTAATGTATTGATAGACGAAATTCATTTTCTTGATCACTGTGAAACGTTTGATGCCAACAGAAATATTTTAATGAAGGGCATACAATGTCTTAATATTAATGCTTCAAATATTGTTCCAAGCCAGTTAATGACTATGAGAATGTTCAGTTCATTATTACGGAAATTTGTGTATGATTGTTTTGTTCTTCGATGATAACCATATTGTGTCTCACAAACCCTGAGGTTTCATGACAATAAAATTTGTTCTATTCTATTCTATTCTATTCTATTCTATTCTATTCTATTCTATTCTTTTCTACACTTTTCCTTTTTACATGTAATATGAAACCAAGCTTGCATCACAAACTGTGAACATAAAGGTGAAGTCATTTTGTTTCCTAGTGTTGTTACAACATCATTGACTGTAGAGAACGATGTACCAAAGTCTGATTAGATGATGATGATGATGATGATGATGATGATGATGATGACAATGACGTAACACACACCACACATCCACCACCACCACCACAACAACAACGATAATGATAATGATGGTCATCATCATCATCATAATGGTGATAATAGTAACAATAAGAATACTACTGCTGCTGTTGCAGCTGCTACTACTACTGCTGCTGCTACTACTACTACTTCAGGTGACCATAACACCCCCACGACCCCGCGGGGAGGGGGGGGGGGGTTGCTATTGTGTTTTTTTCTGAACGTTTAAGCCATATGCCATCATCGTAGGATGTCAAACAAAAGACTGGTTGGAGATCTTGGGAGCAACAAGGTCTGGAAGAAATCATCCGTTTCCTACTTTAAAAAAGAGGGTAGGGGTGAAAAACATGTTATTACTCATAGTATAATGCCTTAAAAATCAAATACAAGTTGTTTTTAAATGTGCAGATGCTTGCTCTACATGGGCATACCAAATTTGACGTGTTTGAAGCACAATTGTAGTAATAGCATCCAGATAAAAGACGACATATGCGTTAATTTGTCAATTTTCAACGCGTTTAGCGCACCAACCTATTACTCTATAAATTGGTTTCGAAATGGATACAATTGAACAGAAACTGTTAACCTGTTTCAAAATGGTGTCAAGAAAATGGTTAAGTAGAGTTATGGCCAACCTGCTCATAAACCATGACCAAGGGATCAGTCTCAACACAAGCGAGTGATGACTAAGTGTCGCAGTATGCGCCTGTCCACCAGTAAGAAGATTGCACCTTTACACAAAACTGTTGACAACAGATTCTTCAGTTTCAAAACCCTTCCTCTTGAACAGCATCACAAAGGTTCACAATTTCAAAGTCACTATTCTCCTCAGGAGTTGGCTGGTCACAGAGGATATCAACAAGTTCACATTGAAGTATATCCTCCTGACACCAGTCGATCTCCAAACCACTGTCGGTTGTCTTCCAGCCTCTGTCTGACGGGCCATCAATGGCTGAGTGAGCACAATGGGCATGCTTCCAAACTTCCACCTTAGAACATGGCCGTTTTATGGCCTTGGCAATGACTAACTTAGGCTTCGGTCTCATGACTCAATCCTATTTATGTTCAAAGTGGCATATTCAGGCTATTGTGTTACAACTGGCCAGGTCAGATAGCATTTGTTTTACTGTAGTTATCAACAATGGTACAACTGTAGGTCTCCGTCGGTTGTAGCTGACCATGGATAGAGTATATCCAACCTAAGAGTTAGCTATCTGACTTGACTGTCTGCTCGGCCCAAGCATTGTCACTTGTCGCTGTAGAGTTTGATGCGAGAGTGGCAGTCTCTGTCACAGCGGTCACATCTGCATGTTGACAATGGTTTGTTTCCTGCCATCTCCTTTCTGCATGTCTGCTTTTCTGCTGCAGCAGCTGTCAGTTTATCTTCACTGATCTGCACAACAGCATGGGTCTGGAGGGAATGACAGCATCATGAAGGAACGGGTTCTTTGCGAACGCATTGAATGCCCTGACCTTCTCTTTGCCCACAAAACAACTGGTGGAGTCACAGCCAGAAAAAGCATGTAGGCCAAGGAGTGCTTCACAGTATTCCTGTCCATACATGGCAGCAAGGTCTGTGGTGGAAAGCAGCCTCCTGTGGTTTCCCAGTGCCAGTGTCCCAAGTATACCGTTGTATGGAGCTGGGAACTAAGTGTAGTAAGAGTAGAAATACATTAGTGTCTGAAGAGCGCACAGTTATGCCCTCGGAGTCAGAAGCATTCTTGTTCTGGTGAAAACAGTGAAGGATGATCCTCGTGTCCGCTCCTTCCTGAATGGAAAACAGCTCTTGAACTGGTGAGGCTTCCACAGTCTTGCCATCCGTGGAGGAGAGTTTGAAGCACTCGGGCCCACATGTCACAAACAGCTCTCTGTTCAAAGTGTGGCAGCATGGGAATCTTTTCTCCATTCAAAAAGCAGGAATTTGATGAGCTGGTTTCTGTTGTCACCATTTTTTCAGAAACCCTTTCCAGTCTCTGGGGACCTTAGTGTTGGACCCTTCAGAAGGAATGTCTCACCTTCTCCCCAGCGAGAAAGTTCCATTGATTTGATGGAGTTGTGGTTGTACACATCTGCCACATAATCAATTCTGTCTGTGGATGGCAGATTTTTTCAGGATTCTGTCTGCCAGATCTTCAAATGTTAGGGGAGAGAGGTAAGTGACTGCAGATGGAACATTGCGTCAATTATGTGATGGCATTTCCCCCGATCTGGTTGCTCCTTCAACTCTGACTCCTCCAAGAGATGCACGAGCTTTGCTTTCTCTGTCTCTGCAGGCAACCTATCAGGAGTTGCTAGGGCCCAAGGCACTGGATTCAAAGGGTAACTCATGATCTTCTGCAAACTGTATTTTCCCTGCGAGATCATGAGAAATTGTCCGAACATGTCTCTCTGGGCTGCCACTTGCACCAGTCTGTTTGAAGATGATCGCAGAGTCTTTGTCTTCTGCAGTTTCGCAAATGTCTTAAGCTCCACTATTTAGGAGGAGCAAGGAAA
>JADBJO010000903.1:436904-441904 GCA_016801955.1 Conus betulinus | reverse complement strand
GAAAGACGTCATAGCAATAATGAGGAGTTGCAAGCTTTCTTTTACTTATCTTTGTATTTTCGGTCAGTGTAGCGCTGTCGTCGATTTGTTTAAAACATTTGGAAAGTGAACGTATGCCTGATTGTTCAGTATTGTTTTTCGATCGATTGTTAATGCGATTGGAATATTCAAGATTATGTTAGAATGGTCACCGGGTTTCAGTAAGTTGCTAGTGCATTGCCGAAGGTTCCAGAATGTTGTAGAAGCTGACCGAATTACCTTCGCATACAGTCGTCGCGATTTCATTCGATAAGCTTACTGACATACAGAATATTCTAGAAAAGAATAATCGAGCATGTTCGAGAATATTCTACATATAACTTATAAAAGAATGAGAGCTGTGCGACCGAGGGAGAGAGAGTAATGAGATTTTTTAAAGAGTTCTAGTCATTGTCGAGCATAAAAGTGTTCGAGTCTTCACTGAGTTTGAGTCTAAGTCGATGAAGAGCAGCCATTAGTAGAATATTGCCTATCATCATGATCATGATCATCATTACGATCTTCATCATCATCATCATCATCATCATCATCATTATCATCATCATCATCATGTTAATCATGATGATCATGATGATGATGATCATCATCATCAACATCATCATCATCTTCATGATTCATTATCGTCATCATCATCATCATAATTATCCTCATCCTCATGGTCATGATGATGATCATCATCATCATCATCATCATCATGGTCGTATGATCATGATCATCGTCATGTCATCATCATCATGATCGTGATCATCATCATGATTATGATCATGATCATGAAAATCATCATCATCATTATTGTCGTGATCATCATCATGATCATCACGATCATGATCATCATCATGATCATCATCATCATCATCATCATATCTATGGTCATCATGATCATGATCATCATCATCATTATGAACATCATGATCATCATCATCACCACCATCACCATGATCATCGTCATCATCATTGTAGCATCATCATCATCATCATGATCGTCATCATCATCATCATCATCATTATTATGATCGTGATCATCATCATGATCAAGATCATGATCATCACCATCATGATCATGATCATCTTGATCGGCATGATCATGATCATCGTCATGTCATCATCATCATGATCGTCACGATCATCATCATGATGATCATCATCATCATCATCATCATCATTCATCATCATCATCATCATCATCATCATCATCATCATCATTATCATTATGATCATCTATGGTCATCATCGTGATCATCATCATCATCATCATCATCATCATCATCATCATCATTAGGAACATTGTGATCATCATCATCATCATCATCATCATCATCATCATCATCATCATCATATCATCATCATAATCGATGATGATGATGATGATCATGATGATGATGATGATGATCATCATCATCATCATCATCATCATCATCATCACCATCATCATGTCATCATCATCATATCATCATCATGTTCATGATCATGATGATCATCACGATCATCATCATCATCATCATCATCACCATCATCGTCATTATGATCAAGATCATGATCATCTCATCATCATCATCATCTTCATGATGATCATGATCGTGTTCATCATCATCATTATGATCAAGATATGATGATGATCATCATGATCAAGATCCTGATCATCACCGTCATCATCATGATCGTGATCATCATCATATATCATGATTATATCATGATCATCATCATCACCATGATCAACATGTTCATCATGGTCATCACCATCATCATCCTCATGATCATCATTATCATCATCATCATCATCATCATGATCATCATCATCATCATCATCATGATCATGATCATGTAAGTTATATGTATGGTGAGTTCGTAACATCACAAGGGAAGTCTTTTGCATTTGCTTCCTTTTTAGTCGCTGTTGCTGAATATGACTCATGATACCCCCTTGCCAATAGGGCCTTTGCTAATGGCAATGAAATTGTCTCTCTCTCTCTCTCTCTCTCTCTCTCTCTCTCTCTCTCTCTCTCTCTCTCTCTCTCTCTCTCTCTCTCTCAGTCAGGCAGCAGTGTCAATCAGTCTCTGACTTTTTGGTAATGACAATAAAATGTCAAAGTTTCACAGTGTCAAAAACTCTCTCTCTCTCTCTCTCTCTCTCTCTCTCTCTCTCTCTCTCTCTCTCTCTCTCTCTCTCTCTCTGCAGGCCAGTGTGGACAAAGAATACAGTCCACCCCGGGTACCCATTCCAGGCTGGTCAGTGTGTGTCACCGCCACAGTCACTAACTTCACAAGGTACGTCTAGTATAGTTCCCTGGTGCCTATCAACATAAAGACAACACTTAAACACGCAGGTATAGTATAGTTTGTGGTGGCTATGAACATAGAAACAACTCTCAAACACAATGGTATAGTATAGGTCGTGGTGGCTATGAACATAAAGACAACTCTCAAACACACAGGTATAGTATAGTTCCTAGTGGCTAAAACAAACACTGAAACACACACAGGTATAGTATAGTTCCAGGTGGCTGTCAATAGTACAACACTCAAACACGCAGGTATAGAATAGTTCCTGGTGCCTATTAATATAACCTCACTCAAACACGCAGGTATAGCACAGTTCCTGACGCCTATCAACATAAAGACAACACTCAAACACACAGGTATAGTATAGTTGCTGGCGCCTATTAACATGACCTCACTCAAACACACAGGTATAGTATAGTTCCTGGCGCCTGCAAATAAACAACAACAATCACGTATCGACTATAGTAGTATTGTACAGGTCCTAACGCCTATCATCATGGAAGACAACAGACAAACACACAAATATAGTACAGTTCCTGTCACCCATCAATATGAAGGCAACACTCTAACCCGGAAGTATACTATAGTTCTTGGCGTCCATCATATGAAGGCAAAATTCAAACACACAGGTACAGTACAGTTTCTGACGCCTGAAAACATAACGACAACACCTACATGCGCAGGTATAGTATATTTCCCTGTTTTTTTTCAATAACACGGCACTGCACCCACCCAAACTTACTGAATTTGGTTGCATGCCTGATCAGTCAACTTGAATTTGATCAGAAATCAACTCAGTCTGTGTCATGCACATCACAGCGGTGAACTGAAATGTGCACATACTGCACGAAAAAAAAGGTGCAAATCAAACAGGCCTGTGCAACAGAGCACATCTGAACTGCAGGAATACTGCAATGCACGTGCAACCCATGTCTTATCTGAACACAGGTCAGCCAGTTTTGAGAGACTGGTGGGCATTTATGCCTGTGTTTACGGCACTTTTGCAACCATGCCTCGGAGACAACGACTGAGTCAGGATGACCAAGGGCGGGCAATTGGCGGGCAATTGCGTGGCTTCAGGAGGGCGTGGGGGGGGCGAGAGGGTTGGTCGTCGACTGTCAGTCAGTCGCCCATTCAGTCATTCAGACTTTGAGAGACCGCTTCAACCAGACAGGAAGTGTTGCTGAGCGAAGACGTCCAGGACGCCCAAGGTCCACCTCCAGGCAGCAGGACAGGTTTGTTGTCCTGTCAGCTCTGAGGCAGAGAGAACGGCCACTTCCGACACACTCAGGGGGCAGCTGCAAGCAGCCGGCAATGTCACCGTCAGTGACCAGACCATTCGGAACCGGTTGAGAGAGGCACACCTGCGCTCAAGACGACCAGCCGTCCGTCCTGTCCTGACACCAGCTCACCGTGCTGCTCGTTTGGCTTGGGCCCAGCGTCACTTAGCATGGACCAGAGATCAGTGGGCAAGAGTATTGTTTACTGACGAGTCCCGCTTTGCCTTATCATTTCATGACGGCAGGAACCGTGTCTGGCGGCGGCAAGGAGAACGCTATCACGATGGTCTCGTGAGCGAGCGTGATCGCTATGGTGGTGGATCCATAATGGTGTGGGGAGGGATGGCACGGAACTACAGAACCCCCCTGCACATGGTGCAAGGCAACCTCAACGGTGTGGGCTACAGGGATGGCATCCTGCAGCCCCTTGTGCTGCCAGCGCTGCAAGCTATTGGACCAGGCGCGGTACTTCAAGACGACAACGCCAGACCTCACAGGGCTCGAGTCGTCAACAACTTTCTTCAGCAGCAACACGTGATCCACATGGACTGGCCAGCCTGCTCACCGGACCTTAATCCAATCGAGCACCTATGGGACGTGCTGGGCCGGCGACTTCGAAGCAATCACCCCCCCGCCAGTTGACCTCAACCAGCTGTTCCAGTTCCTTGAGCAGGAGTGGCAGGCAATACCCAGATGACTCTGAGGACTCTGACTCAATCCATGAGGCAAAGGTGCATCGCGTGCATCCACGCAAATGGCGGACACACGCGTTACTGACTGTGTTTTGTGTATATCTCTGGCGTTCTGACTTTTGAAAAGATGGGTAGTGGACTTGAAAGTGACAAATGCTGTTCAAATCAATTTTGTCATTAATCTGTGTCATTGGTGTTTTGATTAATGGCTGAAGTAAAGTTCGAAAGCATTGTTTTGGGTTGTTTCCGTTCTGTTGTGAAATGTACATGCAGGTATAGTATAGTTCCTTGAGTTCAGCAATATGAAGACACACTCAAACATGCAGGGATAGTATAGTTCCTAGTGTTCAGTAATATGAAGACAAACACTCGTACATGCAGGCGTAGTATAGTTCCTTGAGATCAGCGACATGAAGACAACACACGTACATGCAGGTATAGTATAGTTCCTTGAGTTCAGCAATATGAAGACAACACTCGTACAGGTAGGCATAGTATAGTTCCTGGTGTTCAGCAATATGAAGACAACACTCGCATAATGCAGGTTTAGTATAGTTCCGTGAGTTCAATATAAAGGCAACACACGTACATGCAGGTATAGTGTAGTTCCTGGTGTTCAGCAATATGAAAAACACTCGCGTAATGCAGGTATAGTATAGTTCTTGAGTTCAGCAATATGAAGACAACACTCGTACATGCAGGTATAGTA
>JADBJO010000903.1:415000-421810 GCA_016801955.1 Conus betulinus | reverse complement strand
AATTTAAAGTATTTCATACCAGCGATTACTATATTTCACCAGAAGTTGGGGAGGGAGGGAAAACTTCCCCATATGCGACATCTCACAGTTCATTTACCATATCCCACTTTACCCTATCTAATAGGACATATCTCTTTTTCGAAATCATGTCTACCAATTTGGGGGGGAGGAGAGGAAGAAAGGGGAGAAAAAGGATTTCCAATGGACCTTTTTCGAAATCATGCTTTAAACCGGGGTGGGGGGGGGGGGGGGGGGGGGGGGGGGGGGGGGGGGGGGGGGTGGGGGGGGGGGTGGTGGGGGGGTGGGGTGGGGGTGGGGGGGGGGGGGGTGGGGTGGGGTGGAATTTCAGCATAGGGGAATCATGCTTGACACATTGGGGGAAAAGGATTTCCAACATAGATCCTTTTCGAAATCATGCTTTACACATTGGGGGAGGGGGGAGGGGGGGGGGAGGATGGGGATAGGATCTATGGGAAATGGGGGGGGAGGGGGCATATAAGAAATGATTTGCTTTCATCTCTTTCATCATCATGATTAAGATCATTTCATGTCTCTTCCATCACAAGAATGTTTTATCATTTCACATAATCTCTACATCTTAGAGAAGGATTTCCCTTCATAAAATTATCATTAGTAACAGTACCAGCATTTATTTAACACATATCAAGGAAAGATTTCCGCACACTCTTGTTTATCAACAAGTAGACACAATTATTCACATTCAAAGGATGGTTGAAATAACATATCACAACCGTTAATACACGATAGTTTCCATCGCTCACTTCTGGAGCTTACTATCAATAACATCATTACAATACATTAGCATAAACAAATCTTTTTTTGTCATAAAGCCATGAACCAGCTAAGCCACCTCCTTTTCCGATATCCCTTCAACAACATGTTTTTTTCCTTCTTTCTATTCATACTTTCTAAAAACAATTCCACCTATCATACTATTAAGTCGCAAGATATACCAAAAACAACAAATACTTTTTTTTTTTCGAAAAAACCTTTACTAGACGCTGAGAAAGTTACAGTCGCCTATAGGAGAGGGGTTTGCGATTTCAAATTGCTGATAATGAAATACCTGACTGCCCACAGCAACTCTTCTGGAGTCCCTCTTCGGCCACTGGGAAGTTGCACTGGCGGAACTGCTGAACAGACTTCCTGATCGTTTCAGCTCACCTGGCTCATACAGAGCGCAGGTGAGCAGCAGTTAGGTAAACTAACCAACCCGGTTTCTGGGTGAACATGTTCCGGTCAATGCGATAGTAAATAATTGTGACTGGAGAAAAAAAAACGGTCTGTCACAATACTCCCTCTCTCTAAAAAAAAAAAATGTCCACATTGTTTTTACTAAGAGGAAATAAACACAGTCACAGGTGGCAAAATTCCCGAAAACATACATAAAAAAAGACATCACAAGTTCTTTCTATTCATACTTTCTAAAAACAATTTCCTTCTACCACCCTATCAAGTCACAAGATAAAAAAAAAAAACAAATACTTTTTTTCCTAGAAAACTTTATTAGGCGCGCTGAGAAAGTGACATTCGCCTATAGAAGGGTGAGAACGATTTCGGTTTGCGATTCCAAATTGCTGATAATGAAATACCTGACTGCCACAGCAACTCGTCTGGAGTCCCTCTTCGGCCACTGGGAAGTTGCACTGGCGGAACTGCTGAACAGACTTCCTGATTGTTTCAGCTCACCTGGCTTATACAGAGCGCAGCAGTGAGCAGCAGTCGGGTAAACTAACCAACCGTTTCCGGAGAGCGTGGCAGCAGAGAGTCCTCAGAAGAGAAGCCCCCTTCAAGCAAGTGTTTCGGCCCTTATCTCCTGACACTCTAGGGGGGTTGGGCCACACCCGGTTCATGACTCCGGATGTCCCTCTGCTGCCCCTTTTTTTTTTTTTCCATCTTGGGACGAGCCATGGCTGGGATTCGAACCCATGCCCCTCTGGACATGCTCATTTTCCACTTAATGACTCGCGCACTAACCACTGAGCCACTGGGACACCTGATATTTGTAGGAAAGTTAAGCCTTATGAAGTTCACTTTTGTTCCTCCTTGACCAGATCCAGCTTGAACACCCTCTGCTGCTGCCGCTTCTGCCATTGCTTTCAGGGCTCTGTTTTTTTTCCCTCCCTGCAACTGAGAGCTGTTTCATGAGGCTGTATGCAGACGTTCCTACAAACCCCCTAGCTCCAATTTCTGCAGTGAGGACTTTGACCTGATAGCCTTCTCTCCTCAGGCTGTTTGCCAGATCAGCATACTTTTCAGTCTTGTAGATTTGAGCTGCCTCCATTCTGTTCTCATATGGCACCGTGAGCTCGATCATGATCAGCTGCTTGGTTGACTGAGAGAGTGGACTACTATGTCTGGTCTCATGCCACTCTTGCTGATGATCTCTGGGGGTGACTCTTCCATTCTGGGAGGGTCTGCAGTGCACTCCCAGTCATCTGCCCCGTCCAGCAGACTCTGCCTGCATGTTCCGAGTGGCACTGTTGTTCTTGGCCATGATTCGCTGCCTCCTGCCGTGAAGAATGTTGCGGGTGCTTTTGGAGTCCTGATTTTCCCTTTTGTGGTGTTGGTACTAGCCCAGACTACTTGTACAATCTCTTTGAGCACTTGGTTGTGCCTCCATGTGTACCTTCTTTGAGCCAGGGCTACTTTACATGAGCTTAGGACATGCTCCCACTGTTTGTTTTTCATGGCAGAGGGGGGCATGAAGGATCGTCTGTTTTTCCCCACTTCACCAGGTTTGCATTTTGAGGGCAGAAGGTCATATGCAGATCTGAGAATGAAGCTGATCCTGAGAGGGGGCCATGTGCCAAATGTCATTCCAAGTGAGACTT
The DNA here is from genome assembly GCA_016801955.1 of Conus betulinus. Classification (NCBI taxonomy): domain Eukaryota; kingdom Metazoa; phylum Mollusca; class Gastropoda; order Neogastropoda; family Conidae; genus Conus; species Conus betulinus. The sequence continues at coordinate 418,955 of JADBJO010000903.1, read as the reverse complement.
CTTTGGAGTGCATTCTCCCACGTTGTCCATTGCCCTTGCTGGCTCTGCTGGACTGCTTTTTGGAGTCTTTTTTTGGTCTTCTTCTTTTCTCATCTCCTGAATCATCATGTCTCTTTTGGCTTTTCCTTTGGCCTTTGACCACCATTCAGTGTTTTGGTCACACCCAGTCCTTGTCTGTTGGTCTGTGTGTGTGTCCTGTTATTTCTCTGATCTTGAGACTCTTTTGCAGAATCCATCCATCGCCTCTTGAACTTTCCATTTTCTGCCTGTCTTCAGCTGGGGCTTGATTGCTTCTACCACCTTGTCTCCTGAGTCCTCCAGCATGCTTTGAAGTCTGATCTTCCCTGCTTTGTATTCCTCCAGGATGGATTTCAGTGGTAGTTTCAGCTTTGCTTGGCGACAGTACAGCGCTATGTCAGTCAGACAGGTGGGACACCAAGCCATTTCCTTGTGAACTTGTGTTGATTTGGATTCCATTGCCTCCACTATGCTGGTGCAGATGTCGTATATCATCAGAGGCCATAGGAGCTTTGGTATCAGCATGAACTGCAGACACCAGACCTTGTATTTGCCAGGGAGCCCACACTGGTCAATGGTCTCCAAGCCTTCTTCGACATCTGTTTGGTTTCTTTTGCTCTTTGTGTGTCTTTCAGCGTATCATCATACACCATCTCCCAAGGCTCTTGACTGGCTCTTCTGTAACTGTTGGAATGGTCTGGTTGGCAACACTGAAGACCACAGATTCGGCCACTTTTCCTTTCCTCAGTGAGAGACTCCATGATTTCTTTGGCTTGAACTTCATTCTGGATGAGGCAACTATGTCATCCAGCCTCTCCAGCACATGACGTGTCTCGTCTTCTCTGGATGAAATCACTGTAGTGTCATCCATGAAGGCCTTGAGAGGGGGGCATCTTGTATCCATCGCCAAGGTCTGTTTGTCTTGCGTTGCTTGTTGCTGCTTTCAAGATGACTTCCATTGCCAACACGAACAGTATTGGGGAAATTGCACAGCCCATTGCAGGCCCAATGCCCACTTCCAAGTTGATCCAAATCTGTTGTGTACTCCTTGGTAGAGAACCGCATTGAGAAGCCATTGAAGTACTTCTTGAGCATGTTGCGGATGTTCTTTGGCACATGGTACATCTCAAGAGCCAATGTATCATCTCATGGGGTACAGATCCATATGCGTTTGCCAGATCAAGCCACACTACGTCCAGGTCTCTCTTTTCTGTTTTGCTCTTTGGATTGCGTCCCAGATCATTGAGACGTGTTCTACACAGCCAGCCACGCCTGGGATGCCACCTTTCTGGACTGACACATCCAAGTACTTGTTTTCCATGAGGTACTGGTCAGCCTTGCTGCCATGACAGAGAAGAAGATTTTCCCTTCGACGTTCAGTAGTGATATTGGCCTGAACTGGCTGATGTCACTTGAGTTTTGCTCTTTGGGGATGTACACACCATCTGCCGTCATCCACTGGCCGCTGATCTTCTGGTTTCTCCAAGCTGATCGCAGCAGCCTGTGGAGCCACTCCAGCACCTTGGGACATTTCTTGTACAGCTGGTAAGGTATTCCGTTTTGGCCCTGGTGATGATTTGGCTCTGGCTTTGTCGACCACCTTCTTGATTTCCGCCAACGTTGGAGGCTTGTCATTGAAACTGTTCCTCAGGGTTGGTTGGCCACACCCAGACCTTGAATGTCGAGTGGTGCTTTGCTCTGTGAGTCAGAGAGTTGTTTTCCTCAGATGCTGCTCAAGAACTCCTTTGTCCACACTTAGGGTCCCAGATTTTGGCTGCTCAAACAGAGTTCTGGCAAACTGGAAGGGGTCTCTGAAGAAGCGCTCTTGTGTGTTTTCTTTTTTTTTCTTCCTCTTCCTCCTAGATTCCGCTTTGCTGAGGGCGCTGTGTTTTGCTTTCAGGTCTTCCCAGAGTTTTTCCAAGCCTTTTTTTTTTTCAGCTGGCAGTGTGGTCTTCATTTGCTTCTTGAGGTTTTTTTCTTTGGACCCTGATCTTGTTTATCTCTTCTTGGCGTCTGGATTTCTTTTGGTGTTTCCTCTTTGGGTAGTTTGCTCCATAGGCGTCTCTACATATGGCATACACAATGTCCCCATATGTGGCTAGTTTGTGTTCCAGGGTGCTTTTCCCTATCAGTGCATCGAGTCTTTGGACGATTTTTGCATCCAGTTTCTCCCAATCTTCAGTCTCGTTTGCTCGTGGCAGGTTGAGTTTCAGGCGCCTGGCATCGAGGGAGGGCCTGTGCAAATTCATCATCAGAACCAACAGCGTGGATGTCCTTGGCACTGTGGGTTAAATCCTGGCCTTGGTCTTCCAACGTCTTATCTGCTGATGCAGTGCGCTGCTGCTCATTCAGATGAGTCTTCACAATCCCATCTTTGTTCTGTGGATCTTCATGGCACGGGGTGGTAGCGAAACGCTTTCCACAGACACATGGATATTCCATTTGGTCCATGTTCATAGTCCGTTTTGGGATTTGCAGTTGTGATTGGTTGATCACCGATGGGTTCATCATTCTCTCCCCTGTCGGTGAATCCTGGGATCATCTTTTCCTTTTATTTTTAGTAGCCACATGTTAAAGGCAAAGTGGGGAGCCAGCCCACAGAGCCCTTGGTTCTGGTCTTCCCAGTGTCCTCCGTCTTTCCCGGACGTCCTCTGGCCTATTCCCGGAAGTCAATGGTTTACCCATGCATCAGTAGAAAGAAACTCGTGGACAGCGTGGCAGCAGAGAGTCCTCAGAAGAGAAGCCCCCCTTCAAGCAAGTGTTTCGGCCCTTATCTCCTGACAGTCTAGGGGGGGGGGGGGGGGGCTGGGGGTTGGGGCCACACCGGTTCATGACTCCGGATGTCCCTCTGCTGACCCTTTTTTCCCATCTTGGGGCGAGCCATGGCTGGGGATTTGAACTCATGCCCCTCTGGACATGCTCATTTTCCACTTAATGACTCGCGCACTAACCACTGAGCCTGGGACACCTGATATTTGTAGGAAAGTTAAGCCTTATGAAGTTCACTTTTGTTCCTCCTTGACCAGATCCAGCTTGAACACCTCTCTGCTGCTTCTGCCATTGCTTTCAGGGCTGTGTTTTTTTTTCCCTCCTTCAACTGAGAGCTGTTTCATGAGGCTATATGCAGATGTTCCTACAAACCCCCTAGCTCCAATTTCTGCAGTGAGGACTTTGACCTGATAGTCTTCTCTCCTCAGGCTGTTTGCCAGATCAGCATACTTTACAGTCTTGTCGATTTGAGCTGCCTCCATTCTGTTCTCATATGGCACCGTGAGCTCGATCATGATCTTGGTTGCTGCCTGGCCTCATGCCACTCTTGCTGACGATCTCCGGGTGACTCTACCATTCTGGGAGGTCTGCAGTGCACTCCCAGTCATCTGCCCCGTCCAGCAGACTGCCTGCATGTTCCGAGTGGCACTGTTGTTCTTGGCCATGATTCACTGCCTCCTGCCATGAAGAATGTTGCGGGTGCTTTTGGAGTCCTGATTTTCCCTTTTGTGGGTGTTGGTACTAGCCCAGACTACTTGTACAATCTCTTTGAGCACTTGGTTGTGCCTCCATGTGTACCTTCCTTGAGCCAGGGTTTCCCCACTTCACAGGTTTGCATTTGAGGGCAGGAGGTCATATGCAGATCTGAGAATGAAGCTGAACCTGAGAGGGACCAAGTGCCAAATGTCCTTCCAAGTGAGACTCCTTTGGAGTGCATTCTCCCACGTTGTCCATTGCCCTTGCTGGCTCTGCTGGACTGCTTTTTGGAGTCTTTTTTTGGTCTTCTTCTTTTCTCATCTCCTGAATCATCATGTCTCTTTTTGGCTTTCCTTTGGCCTTTGACCACCATTCAGTTTTGGTCACCCCCAGTCCTTGTCTGTTGGTCTGTGTGTGTCCTGTTATTTCTCTGATCTTGAGACTTTCTTTTGCAGAATCCATCGCCTCTTGA
>JADBJO010000903.1:372500-410000 GCA_016801955.1 Conus betulinus | reverse complement strand
CACACATAGAGCAATACACATGTCTTCACAATAACCATGCATATTATTTACGAACTCATAAAACCAACAACACAGACGCGCAGAGAGAGAAGGAATGAATGAGGGAGAAAGTGGAGGAAATCATGTCGGAAAGTGATCTGGAAACGCGCGCGCGCGCGCGCGCGTTCCGGGGACCGGAATAGCTGAGATGGTAGAGCACCGGACTCGTAATTATATCTTGGGATTGGTGTTCGAATCTCCGCCCGGCCGTATTGGTAAAGGGGATTTTGAATTTTCAGCTAGGAGTTAATACTGGTTCCGACTACACTTCGTAAAGAGTCCTTTGAATGAGACTTTCAAACGATTTTCCGTGCGTGAACGCACGCAAAAAATCCTGCGCACACGTGAAAACTCAGTCACCAACTTTCGGAAGAGAGGGCCACTTTGGCCGTTGATATGGATGACACGTTACACATAGCATGCACCCTGCGTGAAAAATCGAAAGAGTGAAGGAAAAAACTAAATGCCTAATAATTGACTGAATGACACTGAACATGAAAGAATAGAGCGCGAGCAGGCAGCTCTTCAGACAGTTCTACCCCGATATGAAGTCTGTTGTGTTTACTACAGCGTGGATTGTAAAGTGCTTAAAACCTGGTATCTAAGCACCATATGATTACTCATAATAATAATAATAACAATAATAATAATGATAACTAGAGGGCTTATGTTTGCTTAGAGCAAACATGTGAGGATTCCCCCTTAACACACACACATACACACACACACACAGGCGCGCGCGCGCGCGCGCACTTATGGTTTGCACTTCCGGTTCGTTATTATAACGTATATGTTGCAAATATAATGTTATGTAAGTGTTCTGAATATCATTTCGGTCTGTCCAACCGTTTCGGAGTTATTCAAGTTTCAAATTGGCCGCCGTTTTTTGACCGTTTTTGGGCCATATCTCGGCCAAAAACGGCCAATTTATTTTTTAAAATGCCATTTGCACATACCCATAATGCCCTGCAACTTTCCCGAAAAAATTTCAACACGATTGGATAAAAAAAAGGGTAAGAGAAGGAAAAACACAAAAAGAAAAATTTTACAATAACAACAGTATTCCCCCAGAAAGGCCTTATGTTTTGCCTTAGAGCAGTTATTATAATGTACATGTTGCAAATATAGTGTTATGTAAGTGTTCTGAATATCATTACGATCTGTCCAACCGTTTCCGAGTTATTCAAGTTTCAAATTTGGGCCGTTTTGGCCGTTTTTTGGCCATATCTCGGCCAAAAAAACGGTCAATTCATTTAAGAATTGCCATTTGTACATGCCCACAATGCCCTGCAACTTTCCTGAAAATTTCAACACGATTGGATGAAAAAAGGGTAAGAAAAAAGAAAAAGAAGAAAAAATAATTTTTACAATAACAATAGTATTCCCCCAGAGAGGGGGAATCCTAATAATGATAATAACAATAATGATAACTGATAATAATAATGATAATGATTATGATAATAATGATAGTAGCAGTAGTAGTAGTAGTAGTAGTAGTAGTAGTGGTTGAGTAGTAGTAGTATAGTAGTAATGATGATGATGATAACAATGATAAAATGATACCCCCTTTCGACGCTACAAGAGTTTATCCGTGAAACGTTCTCTTTGATTTATTAAAATCTAATGGCATTCCTTGGTGTGTGTGTGTGTGTGTGTGTGTGTGTGTGTGTGTGTGGGGGGGGGGGGGGTAGATATTTTCTTTCACGGAAGTAACCTTAATATATCTGTGACTGAGACGCGCTTGCACAGGAAAGGGGTACGAAAGCAAATCTTTCCTCCAGACTCCTATGTTGCCATCCTTTGACACGAAAGTCTGCAGTCATTTAGTTACTTCAGTTTCAAAGCATGACGCCCAGTCTGACCATAACGTGATTATTTCATGGAGTGGTCATCAGCACTGTTTCAAAACGAAAACCGTCGAAGCATGACCCTCCAATTATGAACGTGATGTGGTTATTTCATGGAGTGGTCATTGGCACTGTTACAAAACGAAAACCGTTACTTGAATCAAATGCGTGGTTTCCCGTGGTGTTTTGTTCAAATAGTTCTTTGCAAAATCGATCCCGCTCCATATCTACACTGTAGGATTCCTTCCCCTCTTTCGTTCTGTTCCCCTCTTTTATTTGCTGGAACGTCTCTCTCTCTCTCTCTCTCTCTCTCTCTCTCTCTCTCTCTCTCTCTCTGTGTGTGTGTGTGTGTGTGTGTGTGTGTGTGTGTGTGTGTGTGTGTGTGTGTGTGTGTCCCTCTGTGTGTGTGTGTGTGTGTGTGTGTGTGTGTGTGTGTGTGTGAGTGTGTGTGTATGTGTGTTCTTCTCTGTTGTCTGACTGCCTATATAAGAGTGTGCGTGTGTGGAGGGGTGATGTGTGTATGTGTGCCGTGTCGTGCCGTGGCGCGTGCGTGCGTGCGTGCGTGTGTATGTGTGTGTTTGCGTGCGCGAGTGCGCATGCGCGCGTGCTTGTGTTGTGTGTGTGTGTGTGTGTGTGTGTGTGAGCCTGCCTGCCTGTCACGCACGGACATTCAAGGGACATAACTGCGCATATTGTAAGGTGGAGTTATTGCAGTGGTCAGTTCTTTCTTTTTCCCATGTCGATATTTGGAGTTACGATGCGTGTTTTTTTTTTTTTTTTGTTTTGTTTTTTTGTTTTGTTTGTTTGTTTGTTTGTTTGTGTGTGTGTGTGTGTTTTGGTCGAGTCATTGTTGGTAGGTGATCGACCAAAGAGGGTGAAGTTTGTGCCTATATTTGGCTGTATCCATTCTTGTGATTTTGTGGTCTGTTACCTTGGTGACTTATGGGTCATTGTTTGACCAACTATTGGAGATTGGTGCTTGTATATGGTTGTGTCCATATTTGGTCTTGTGTACAAGCTGTTGGTGGTTATCGATTGATGATTGGAGGTATTATAATCTAGAGTCTGTGCCGATTTACGTTGTTCCCATATTGGGAAGTGTGGTCTCGTCACCCTAGGTGACTTATTGCTGATTGGTCCTCTGGCAAGTTGGTGTTTCGAGTCTGTATACGACTGCCTCTATCTATGCCCCTATCTGGGAATTTTGTCGTGCCGTTCCCTGGGCAACCTATTGATCATTGGTCGAAGTCAGGGTGTGGCCTTGTCAGTTTCATGGTGTCTGTCAACTCTAAGTGTCGTCTGTTTTTGACTGTCTGATTTAGCTGTTTGCGACTCCTGGTTCGAGACGGAGGTCTTCAGATCAAGCGTTTGGTGAGGCAGTTTCTCCACTTTATTTAGTGGGCTGCCAGGAAACCCATCGGTGTGTCTTTGTGAGAGCTCGGGATTCCAAGAAGAAGTTATCGGTGTGTCGGTGTCTGCCACCAGTGTCCACGCCTTCAAGGGAGCGAGGGTTTCCCCAGTCTGGAGCTGCTCTGGCGGGTGTTTGTCCTGTATTGTCTTCGTTCGTCATCGTAACTCCAGGTGAGAAGCGTAGGGCAGGTTGTTCATTGAAGAAGGGAGTTGAAGGTAGATGATTCTGGATCGAAACGCGTCGTTTGTACATAGGCGAAATGTGAGAGAAGCGCGATTCAGTTTAGTATGAAAAACAGAGGATCTGCGGGGCCGTAAATCGCGCCGGCTTGTAGACAAGGGGGGTGGGGTGGGGAGGGGGGGGGGGGAGGGGGGAGTGAGAGGGAGGTGTCATATGCTTGACGCGCGCTATGTTTCGGGCGAGAGGTTATCGTCATGCGCGCGCGCGAGCCGAATGTCGGGTGTGTGTGCGGCGGTTGTTGTTTTCATTGCATTGTTTCTCGTCGTTTGTTGGAATGAATTTAAAAAAAAAAACACACAAAAAAAAAACAAACAAACAAACGTGTGTTGTTTTAAATTCCGATAATTATTGAGTCAAACCACAAGTTTTTATATGAAAATTGATGAGGATTATAATAAGTTTTTGTTTATTCTTATTTTTTTTCTTTGTTTGGAGAAGAAAATTATTTCTTATTCCCTTTTTTTTTAATATGAAGGATGGCTGTTGCGCCGGAGCGATAATTGGAGGGGATGAGATGGTGGTGTGCTTTGACTTCGAGTAGGGGGAAGAGGGGTGTGTGAAGGTGGTTATTGTAGTTGGAAAGGAAATGGTATATGGTGTGTTTTGTGTGAAGTTGGTGAATTATATGACATTGGTGGTTTGAATTGAGGAATATTTGCGGTATTATGCATTGATATATTTAATGCATTATGTTTTTTTATTCTTGATTATGATTGGAAGTTGGAATAGGTAGTTTTTTTAATTTGTTGTGTTATTTTTAAATTATTGCAGTGATTTGGTTGCAAGTTGAAATTGATTAGGCGTATGCCTAGTCACGTACATCCCAGCAGGGGGGCGCCGTCCTGTCGCTCCACTTTTGTTAGTATGTCTGGGTCTTTGTTATTATATATAGCCTCGCCAGTCATTTGTTTTCGATCGCTATCGGTTTTGGTGTTACTGCGCTGTTTGAGTTCAGGGCAGTGACAGTGGTCATTCATTTTATTATTGGATGTGTGATATTATATTGGGGTTGACCCAATATTGTCTCGTATTCAGCAGCGGCGGCGAGTGCTTCCGCTCTCCGGTGTTGTAGTTTGTTGTTGAATCGTTTCGCATTCATTAATAGCCGTTGAAGAAGACAATAATTCTTTATTTTTTTTTATAATTTCCTGTGGATAATTTCGTTGATTGATTTATGGCATCATCCTGTCCCACTTGGGTACATACCGTTAGAGGTGTGTCGATTGAGTTATGGGATATAATATGATATTGATAGTATGGTATGTGAAAGGATGGTTGTTACTAATTTTTGTCACATTGACAGTATTATTAATTGACTTTGTTGACTTTGATATTCCAGAATATGGAGAAAGCCGCGGTGTTCATAATCGGAAGTTAACAACTGTTTGGTTTTTTTGTGTGCACTCTGTTTTTTTGTATGGATATTGTAGGCTGATTTATGTCCCGTTTGGTAGAATTGTGAGTGCCAGATTGGGTTGTTAGTGTATGTGTTACACTTAGTTTGACGGCTCAAATGCCTTGGCCGACATTGAAGTCGCAGAGACAATGGGGGTTGTAGTTCTGGTGTGCCCGAAGTTCTATGATCGGTTGTGGGCCAGAGTAGTCATGAAACTATTTCATCTCCAGGTGTCGACAGGGTTTGACTGCTCTGCTGCTGCAACCTCTGGTGTGAGGCATCTTACCTGGTACTGCCCTGTTTCCCGACTTCTTTCTGGACGACCTCTACGCGATCGCTACAAACGACTGGGAGGGGGCGAGCTCATCCTTCTGCGAGCGTCGGAGCTCTTCCTCCTGCTGCTGAGATCTGCTAGGCGTAGTGACAATACTTGGTGGAGATGCGGGGGATCGATACCCCGCATCTCCACCAGTATTGTCACTATGCCTAGTGCGGTGACAGGGATACCCGAATGTAGAAGGTACCCCCTTTTAATCCACCCTGCCTACACTCTAAAACTACCGACACCGCAGAACAAAATACAAAACACCAATAGGTGCAACAAACAATCAAATTTTTATATAAACATACACTCACCCACACACTATCAGCAAACAAAAAACCTTCAAACAATAATTAAAAAAAAACACCAAAAATCAGCAATATACAATGAAAATGCTCCGACACCCCACCTTCAAATCCAGGAAACCTCAAGGGACCCGACCCCCAACCCACACAGGGTTAATACCGGACCAGGGATACTCCGGGGACTATCACGTGGTAACCTGGGGCTGGGTCATCCAGAGGTAGGATGGCTCACAGAACCCAAAGTGCCCGCGCGATACGAACCACAAAGGGGGGCACAACGACCCCCCCAAAAAAAAAAAAAAAAAAAATCGTTACATTCCCCCTCCACACTTTACATACATACAGATAGATAGATAGATAGATAGATAGATAGATAGATAGATAGATAGATAGATAGATAGATAGATATAATTATAAACAACTCACGCACAATACCGTTGACCCTTCGCACACTCACCACGAACCATCTTTTTTTTTTCACACAATCAATTCCCACACTCCAACTTTTTCCCCTTCCTTCACGAACATTCACGGTTTGTACACTGGTGACCACACTGTCACTGAGGTCCTGATGCCCCAGCAAAAACGAAGCGCCGAACGATGAAGAATCGACGATGTCACAAGGTTCAACACGGAGTCACTGATTCAAAGTACACTGTGACATATATTGAAGAAAATGAAGAGCCCAGCAGCTCAGCAGCTCAGCAGATCTCAGCAGCAGGAGGGGGAGCTCCGACGCTCGCAGAAGGTTGAGCTCGCCCCCTCCCAGTTGTTTATAGCGATGGCATAGAGGTAGGTCAGAAAGAAGTCAGAAACAGGGGCAGTACCAGGTAAGATGCCTCACACCAGAGGTTTGCAGCAGCAGAGTGGTCAAACCCTGTCGACACCTGGAGTTATGATGACTAACGAAGACAATACAGGACAAACACCCGCCAGAGCAGCTCCAGACCGGCGGGGAAAAACCCTCACTCCCTTGAGGGCGTGGATACTGGTGGCAGACACCGACGCATTTTTTCTCATGACCTGCGTCTTCCTCTCGTTGACCTTCAGCCCAGTGGTGCTGGCTATCTCGCTGAGGCTTTCTGTCTTTTGCTGGGCGTCCTGATGCTTGTGTGACAGCAGTCCCAGGACGTCTGCGTAGTCAATGTCCTCCAAGACTGAGGTCAACGTCCACCGGATTCCTTGCAATAACACCACCTTACAATGCGCGATTATGTCCCTTGAATGTCCGTGCTTATGTTTGTGTGACACTACCTCTTGTGTGTGTGTGTAGAGAGGTAGTGTGTGTGTGTGTGGGGGGGGGGGGGGGGGGGGGGGGGGCTAGGGAGGTGCGCACACGTGCGCGCTCGTGTGTGTGTGTGTGTGTGTGTGTGTGTGTGTGTGTGTGTGTGTGTGTGTGTGTGTATGTATGTGTGCGCGCGCGCACGCGCACGCGAGTGTGTATGAATGTACATGTGTAAACGAGAGCGTGTCTGTGCACGCGCGTATTTGTGTGCATGTGCGTCCGTCTCTGTCTGTCTGTCTGTCTGTCTGTCTGTCCGTCTGTATACTCATGTCTTTCGGTCTCTCTTCCTGCATGTTGATGTGTGTATGGAAGGGGTTATGTGTGTGTGTGTGTGTGTGTGTGTGTGTGTGTGTGTGTGTGTGTGTGTGTGTCTGTTTGTGTCTGTGTCTGTCTGTCGGTGTCTGTGTCTGTGCATGTGCGGACATGTCTATGTGTATGTATGTGTGTGTGTGTGTGTGTGTGTGTGTGTGTGTGTGTGTGCGCGCGCGCGTGCGTATGTATATATGTAGATATGTGGTTTTGAATACGAAAGTTGCACTTGCGCAGAAGTGAGAGAAGGTGAAAGAGTGACAGACAAATGTATAGAGAATAAGCAGATGCTCATGCACGCAAACACGGGAGGAAAGAAAGAAAAGCAGGTGGTGGGGGTGGATGAGGGGGAATGACGTGTGCCATACATCAACACCGACACCATGCCTGTGCCATTCATTAATACTGACGACCAGTAATCTGCCATGGTTATTGAACTGACTGTGCATTCATCAATGCTGACGACCAGTAATCTGCCATGGTTATTGAACTGACTGTGCCATTCATCAATGCTGACGACCGGTAATCTGCCATGGTTATTGAACTGACTGTGCCATTCATCAATGCTGACGACCAGTAATCTGCCATGGTTATTGAACTGACTGTGCCATTCATCAATGCTGACGACCAGTAATCTGCCATGGTTATTGAACTGACTGTGCCATTCATCAATGCTGACGACCAGTAATCTGCCATGGTTATTGAACTGACTGTACCATTCATCAATATTGACGACCAGTAATCCGTCATGGTTATAGAACTGACTGTGTCATTCATCAGTATTGACGACCAGTAATCCGTCATGGTTATTGAACTGACTGTGCCATTCATCAATGCTGACGACCAGTAATCTGCCATGGTTATTGAACTGACTGTGCCATTCATCAATATTGACGACCAGTAATCTGCCATGGTTATTGAACTGACTGTGCCATTCATCAATACTGACGATCAGTAATCCGCCATGGTTATAGAACTGACTGTGTCCTTCATCAATACTGACGATCAGTAATCCGCCATGGTTATAGCACTGACTGTGCCATTTATCAAAAAAGATTGCCCATCCACATGGAACTAGCTATACCTTTCCTGAACACTAGTACCCATCAACCACGGCTTATAGGTCTGATTTTGTCATGTATCAACGCTAATTTCCAATCCACTACTGTTTGCCAAACTCACAGTGCCATTCATCAATACCAGCAACCGGTTATTCACCATGCTTTATAGAACTGATCGTACCATTCATCAACTCAAGCTCCATGGTTGGCAGAACTGGCTGTGCCATTCATGAACACGACTTGGGATGGGTTTGGAATCGAATTGAAGTTGATGATGACGCTCGATATGTTCGCTGAAAACATCACACTGTTTTTGAAGAGTGTTCGTATGCTGCCCACGCACGTGTTCATATATGTTTTGCAAGTGTATTTTCCATGTTTAGTTGTTTGATACTATGTAATGCTTGGATAGCTGCTTTTATTTATGATGTTATCTGATGGTTGTGAAGCGTGCTTTGTTTATACTGATACGTGCCACATAAAGGATCATTTCATGACAGGTTTGTGTTTCGTATCATTTATGACCTACAAACATTTGTTTACATTATTCGGTGTTTCAATATGACAATAATGCCACGATTCAATACTGTTTTATCATTTATTAATTCACTCACTCTTTCATTCCTTCCTTCCTTCGTTGGCTGTTCACTTTTTTCAGTAATTTGTCGATGTATGATGATCTATCGTGAACATCATTTATGCATTTATCTGACTCATTTTCTCACGATTCATCATTTCGTTCAACGTCGCGTTCCAGAGGGACAAAACAATTGAAAGGCCACTTGGAAATTCTCTCGCTATTTCACAACAGAACGGAAACAACCCAAAACAATGCTTTCGAACTTCACACTTCAGCCATTAATCAAAACACCAATGACACAGATTAATGACAAAATTGATTTGAACAGCATGTTTTTGTCACTTTCAAGTCCACTACCCATCTTTTCAAAGTCAGAACGCCAGAGATGCACAAAAACCTAGTCAGTAACGCGTGTGTCCGCCATTTGCGTGGATGCACGCTATGCACCTTTGCCTCATGGATTGAGTCAGAGTCCTCAGAGTCATCTGGGGTATTGCCTGCCACTCCTGCTCAAGGAACTGTAACAGCTGGTTGAGGTCAACTGGGAGGGGGTGATTGCTTCTTCGAAGTCGCCGGCCCAGCACGTCCCATAGGTGCTCGATTGGATTAAGGTCCGGTGAGCAGGCTGGCCAGTCCATGTGGATCACGTGTTGCTGCTGAAGAAAATTGTTGACGATCGAGCCCTGTGAGGTCTGGCGTTTTCGTCTTGAAGTACCGCGCCTGGTCCAATAGCTTGCAGCGCTGGCAGCACAAGGGGCTGCAGGATGCCATCCCTGTAGCCCACACCGTTGAGGCTGCCTTGCACCATGTGCAGGGGGGTTCTGTAGTTCCATGCCCATCCCCCCACACCATTATGGATCCACCACCATAGCGATCACGCTCGTTCACGAGACCATCATGATAGCGTTCTCCTTGCTTGCCGCCGCCAGACACGTTTACTGCCATCATGAAATGATAAGGCAAAGCGGGACTCGTCAGTAAACAATACTCTTGCCCACTGATCTCTGGTCTATGCTAAGTGAGTGACGCTGGGCCCAAGCCAAACGAGCAGCACGGTAAGCTGGTGTCAGGACAGGACGGACGGCTGGTCGTCTTGAGCGCAGGTGTGCCTCTCTCAACCGGTTCCGAATGGTCTGGTCACTGACGGTGACATTGCCGGCTGCTTGCAGTTGCCCCCTGAGCGTGTCGGAAGTGGCCGTTCTCTGCCTCAGAGCCGAAAGGACAACAAACCTGTCCTGCTGCCTGGAGGTGGACCTTGGGCGTCCTGGACGTCTTCACTCAGCAACACTTCCTGTCTGGTTGAAGCGGTCTCTCAAAGTCTGAATGACTGAATGGGCGACTGACAGTCGACGACCAACCTCTCGCACCCCCACGCCCTCCTGAAGCCACGCATTGCCCTGCCCTTGGTCATCCTGACCAGTCGTTGTCTCCGAGGCATGGTTGCAAAAGCGCCGTAAACACAGGCATTAATTTCTCAAAAACTGGCTGATCTATGTTCAAATAAGACATGGGTCGCCGAGCATTGCAGTATTCCTGCAGTTCAGATGTGCTCTGTTGCACAGGCCTGTTTGATTTGCACCCTTTTTTTCGTGCAGTATGTGCACATTTCAGTTCACCGCTGTGATGTGCATGACACAGACTGAGTTGATTTCTGATCAAATTCAGGTTGACTGATCAGGCATGCAACCAAATTCAGTAAGTTTGGGTGGGTGCAGTGTCGTGTTATTGGAAAAAAATAAAGTCAAACAAGGTACCCTAAAAAGTGGTAGTGGCCTTTCAATTGTTTTGAGCAGTATACATTGGTAGTCTTGATAACCTGCCATGAGCATGTAGTGACCGTAGCATTTTATGAGTCAGTGGTAAATGTAGCATTTCAAGTGTTTGCAGGAGACATAGTATTTCATATCACGTAGGCCTAGTTCTTTTAAACATTTCATGTGTTAGTGGCAACGATAGTTATTTTAGACAATAATGATCGTGGTTTGATGCGTAAGTAGTAATAACAGCACTTAATGGTTAGAATTGATGATAGGATTTCACGCAGTCGATATAATAAAAGTAATTTCATGCATTACTTGTCATATTGTCAGTTTCAAAATTGTAATGTCACTCATTAGTGGTAACCGTTGTCATTTCATTGGTACGTAGTGGTGGTAGTCATTTCATGGTTCATGGTTCATTTCATGTGTTGACAGTAATAGTGGAGAGTTCATGTGTTGGTCGTCACAGTGGTAATTTCACATGTTGGTTGTAAGAATTGTAAATCTGTGAGTTAATTGTAATTAACATAATGTCATGCATGAGCTGCGAAAAATGATCATCTCCTGTGGTAGTAGTGTTGATAGTCATTCCATGTGCTTGTTATAATAGCGGTTATTTCATGAGTTTAATTTCTTTCAGTTACACTATCATTTTAGTATTAGTGAAAGGAGTAGTACTTGTTGTGCCACTAGAAACAGAAACAATTCCCTGTGTCCGTTGTAATAGTATTACTTGATGCATTAGAAGTACCAGGAGTGTTTGATATGTTAGTACAAATCCTAATAGCTATATGTATAGAAGTAGTGGTATCATTTTCAAGTGTTTGTTGCAGTAGTAAATAAATGAAATGGTGGCTTTAAACAAAAAGTAATGTCATGAAATGATAGCAATAGAAGTAACTAAAAAGGACACTTGTCGCGGAGAGAAGACTTAGAGCGCTCTGAACACGGTCTTTCTGAAGCACTCAAGCTATTCATCCTACGGTGGCCAACTGACGCACTATTTAGCAAACAGTCGGGCGAAAGTTGAAAGCGGACGATTGTAAGTCGATTCCAATTTTCTAGACACAGGGGCCAACGACAGGCCGAGGCAAAGCTAAAGAGAGAATCTCTGGCTTCACAAAGTGAGTATTGACCATAGTAGCAGTCACTGATTGGCAAAGACTGGGGCTAACAACTTCAAAAACTAAGAGAAGAACTGGTGTGTGTGTTTGTGTTGTTAACTGCTGCAGTTGCAATGTTTGTTCAGAGCGGTTGTCTGCCCACCATGCTGGTCGCAGATCATCTTTCTCGGTCTCTGGCCACATATTTGCTAGGTAACGTTGACAGGTTGTTGTCATCGATCAAATAAACAATCCAAAAATACCAGCCGCCGTGGCGAAGTGGTTAGCGTCGCGGACTCCCGGCTGGGAGGTCATGGGTTCGAATCCCATCAGAGTCATGTGGGTTTTTTCTGCCCTGCCCGGCTCCTATCCAGAGTTGAGTTTGCTGGGGACTCAGCTGGGAAGACTGGGACCACACAGTCGAGTTTCATCCACTTAAGGGATGCGTTTCTGAGAGTGTTGCTCAAATTTCCTAACCAACACTGCAGGTGCCTGTATCTCTCGGGCCTGGTTGACACCGGGATACATTATGAAAGTAACCGTAGAGTACAGCCCCGTCATGTAGTCTCAGACCGAAATGGAAATCCGTGGCATCACGATACATACGATATACGATATTTTATTGTCCTCATAGAATACAAGAAAAATTTGTTTGTGGTGCCATTATCAAAATTCACATATTACAACAAATTATAAACAAGTATATCTGTAAAAATATACCACTCTTTGCACTGTGCTCAGTCATTCTTTGTCCATTCATTTATCCATCTTGTGTCAGTCTGTACTTATATATATATATATATATATATATATAAACACATGCACGCACACATCCTACCACCCCCTCCCCCACCCTACCACCCCAGACATACACACCACACCAATATAGAGTCACACGCACACACCCCGCCAAAACAGTGTCACACACACACACACACACACACACACACACACACACACACACAGAGGCGCACACATCACCACCACAAACCACCATCACATATGCAATATTAACACAACACTTAAATAAACACTCCAACTGTAAAACAGAACGCTCAAAGACAAGCTCAAAGTTAAGTAAAAAAAGAAAGAAAAAAAAAAAATAGCACAATCATCCTCATTCTCATCGATCAGCATAAAAAAAGTCTCAAATTCTGTGGCCCTTCATGCCCTGCTCTCATGGTGACCTCAATTTCGATGTCCTCTCCACGTCTGTGGCCTTGGTCTGTTTCCATCGGTGTCACCGGTATTGGCGAGTCCATGGGGGCTGTCGTTGGACGGATGTGGTGGCGCCCTCTGGAGGGAGAGCTCACTCACGCCGGCTCCGCGAATAAACAAGTATTGTCGTCAGTAGGGGGCTTAGTAGGTGGTGTCCTGCGTATGTTAGATCAGAACAGGCGCCACTGAACACCACCGAAGTGACTCGGCAGCAGTGCAGTGTCTTCGCGGTGGGTTGCCTCTTGACGACTTGACACTGACTGCTCCCTGTGAATTGCCGGTGCTGGGGCTGTGGCGGGGCCGATCGGGCTGTGGCTGAGGACGGAGTGTCGGAATGAGCGGCGTGTGTGCACTGCCTCTGAGGTGGCGCAGAGGTTGGGGACAGCCAAAAAAAAAAAAAAAAAAAAAAAAATCCAAAAATGTAAATGGGACATAGAACAAATTCCCTCTCTCCCCCCCCCCCCCCCCCCCCCTCTCTCTCTCTCTCTCTCTCTCTCTCTCTCTCTCTCTCTGTGTTTGTGTGTGTGTGTGTGTGTGTGTGTGCCTGCGTGCTTGTGTGTGTGTGTGTGTGTGTGTGTGTGTGTGTGTGTGTGTACACTGGGTGTGTGTATGCTACCGTCTCATTCTGCTCACTTGTGTGGGGGACAGTCTGTAGGATGAATAGAGCCTGCTTCGCACCACTCACTTGAAAATGAATAACGTGTTGAGGGAATGAAGTCTGCCTCAATCTACTCACCTAGATGTGGAAGTTGTAATGGATGAGTAAAAATCTGACACTAATTTCTGCTTTCAAATTACAAGTACACATTTTTGTGTGTTACATCATATTGGTTGAGTATTGTCCGGGTCAAAACTGACATGTCTTATTCTAAAACTGCCGTACGTACACTTTTCCACCAGTCTTTTCATCCAACCTAACTGGCAAAATGGTCAATTTTAGTTTACTAAAAGCGAATCAGCCATCACCAAAAACGTATACTAAGATGTCTATGTAGCCGCGCACAAAGTTTCAGGCAGAAATCGGCAGATGATGACCGTGGCAGGACTTTGTTATGTTTTGTTTTGGTAGCCGGCATGACCAAACCAGGAGCTAGAAAGGGGAGAAGAAGGGCAGTTAAGAATAGGTAAAGTTTGCCTAACACCAGTGCATCTGGCACTTCTCGGTTATCGGCTACCCCTGCAACACCTAAGAAAAGTAAGCTTGCCAACCTGACTGTAAGTACACCGACATCTGTCAGAGAAACGCTTAAACAGTTCGCATTTGTTGACACAGCAGAAGCAATCGCTGCCAAGGGAGACAACCACCCTTTAGATGGTAGCGTTGAAGAAGAGCAGGAAGTTATCTCCCATCACGAGAGTGTTTCTAACGCTGAACTGTGAGAAAGCTAGATGTAGTGTTGAGTGAAATAGGTGCAAATGGTGTGAGGTTAGTTGAACTGACGGACACTGTTGAGGAGCTGCGTAGCAAGGTCTTCCAGCTGGAACAGGAAAACGATAGTTTAAGAACAGAGTTGGCTAAGGCAAAAGAGAGTCGGAAAGAGTCTTTGGTCAAAAGAGAGGGAGACGGATCTGTTCCGGAAGAGTGACAATGCCTTCCTTTTGGCTCAGCTTGCTGACAGAAAGAGTGAGGACACAGCCGCATACCCATAGGAGGAACAACCTGCGTGTGTATGGTGTGGAAGAGAAGGCGAATGAGTCACAGGAGGTGTGTGAGCAGGCAGTGTTGGATCTTTTCAACAAGAAGCTCCGGGTGAAGGTCCAGCGGGAGAACATAGAGGCTGTACACAGGCTGGGGAGGAAGCAGCAGAGAGAGACCCCCCCCCCCCCCCCCCCGGCATCATTGTGTGGTTCAGGCGCACCAGATACTAGGTGATCTACTCACGGCGCAAACTACGTGGCACACGCCTGGTGATTGCCGAGGATCTGATCCCCAGGGCCTACGCTCAAACTCTAATGATTTTAGAGTTTCTTGTCGTTCTTTTTCCTTTCCTTCTAGTTCTTTCTGTTTTTCTTCTCTTCTCTCTCTCCCTCTCTCTCTCTCTCTCTCTCTCTCTCTCTCTCCTCTCTCTCTCTCTCTCTCTCTCTCTCTCTCTCTCTCTCCTCTGTCCATACATTGTTGGACATAGTTTGCTAATTTATCACCTTCAAAGCCTAAACGCTCGGCCTGTCGTACATATTCATCAACATTTTCCATCATGAATAGTTACCACAAACATACAAGAAACAATGACTAAATATGACTAAAATAAGGCGATATGTTTTATATACGTTTAAAAAAAAAAGGAATTAAACTTTGTTACAGTATGTACAAATAAAGAATTTAAATGCTGGTATAAACAGGAAAGTAATAAAGGCTTACAAAAGAAAACCACTAATAAGAATTGACAATGTGATCTTTCCAAAAGAGATTTTCACCAATATTCTTTCCTAAAGGGAAAAAGACTCCCGTAAAGCTGGAGACGGGGAAGTATTCAAATAATGACACACACAATATACTAACAATACAATACAATAAACAATTAATCTAATAAATGCACAGTCAGAAAAACACCAAAACAAAAACCAAAAGATAATCAAGAAAAAGACGTTTATCTGGGCTGAGCGGTAATCAACTCCACCACCTACACTAGTTGAGTGACGGAGGTAAAGTCGATCCCACACTCAGAGGGGTAAGGGGGAAAATCCAAATGAAACGATAGAAAAGGGAAAGAAAGAGATATCAATGAGAGGGGGAGGGACTATCGACTCCCCAACGCCATGCCCCCCTGCTGAATCAGAGCAGGAAGAGGTTGGGGTTATCAGTCCTGGGGAAGGGGACAAAACAAATTCTAATGCTCTAGGGAAAGGACAGCGACTCCTCAACGCCCTGCCCCTTGCTGCCAGGTATGAGCAAGAGGAGGTTGAGGCTACTGGTCCTGAGGGGGCGAGGGTAAAAAAAGAACCCCCCCCCCCCCCCCCAAAAAAAAAAAAAAAAAAAAAAAAAAAAAACTTATCAGTAGTAGAGCAACCAAAGAAATCTCGAACACCCGAAAACAAACAGACAAAAACAAATGAAAAAATAGAAACTGCAAACAGTAATCACAACAATCAATAATACAAAACTTTTCTGTACACAAAGAGAAATCTTAATTTTTTTTCCTTGGAGGGGGTACCAAAAAAAACCTAGTTCTTAGTCAGGGTCACCACTGTCACACTGAGCACAAATGCATGCACGCACTTAGCTCAGCGTTCACTCCGTGCACACGTAGTCGCTCCAGACAACCAGAAGGCGCACTACAATATCTTCTCTTCTGCCCCTCTTCTCCGGGGAATAATTTACTTAACGATAATCAACTGTTCGAGCATACACAACAGTTTGTTTTCCAAAAACTATCTTCCATTCCTCCTCTCCAGTAGAGGTACAAACGTTCCACAGATCGACGAGCTGGGACCTAATTTCATCTCATTATACATAGAAATTTACAAGTACAACTTCTACCGGTTTTTCTCTCCTCCTCAATGGAGACACAATGTATACACTTTCCAAAGCAGAATCAAAGATGGTTTAAAATACAGGAACAACATCTGAGTTCCGACCAAGGGGGACAATAAAAAAATCATAGTGGGTCAACATGACAAACGCTTTCAAAGTTTTCTCACGACTGCCGCAGTCGTTGTCCTCTTCTTCTAGGTTCTCCAACTCTGGAGACAATTAGGTGCTGCCACAGCACTGGAGCCCAAATACTTGTTGTGCGACTGCCACAGTCGCCTATTCCATTACTGGTGCTGCCGCAGCACTGGGAAGAGCTGAAACACGAATGAAGTCCGTGAAAGTAATTTATTTCAAAATCGGAATAATGATAAATTCTATTCCCTTTTTTTTCCTTTTCTTAACTCTCTCTCTCTCTCTCTCTCTCTCTCTCTCTCTCTCTCTCTCTCTCTCTCTCTCTCTCTCTCTCTCTCTCTCTCTCTCTCTACCTCACCTGGTAATGGTAGATTACAGGTGAATTTCTAGAGAAATTCTAGACAGCTGTTGTGTGTGCAGAAATATGACAGCTGTTTCTTCTGAGTGAATGTGAATCATAATAATGTAACTTGCTTGCTTGAGTATGTAATGGTGATTATACTGGTCACTACACATACATGTCGGAAACAGGGAAGTAGTGTGAATGATTATTTATAGTTTCTGAAGATCTTTTTAATACTATAATGAATTCTTCCCGTCTTCAAGTCTCAGATATGATTGATTCTGACCATCAACCACTAGAATTTTATTTTGATGCAAATAATGATAAAAGTTGTGATGATGAATGCAGTAATATGCCATCCTTTATTAATAAAATAGTTTGGAATGATGATTTAGCAGAGCAGTTCCATGATCGCATGCGTTCCAGAAAGATAAAAGACAAACTTAACCGAGCCAGCAGTTTGACGGATACTGACATAAATCAGGCACTAGCTTTATTTAATGAATGTATACGAGAACAAGCTATGATGAAGAATGTAAAACTTCTAAGCGTGATGTCAAGAAACTTTTGAGAACTTGTAGAAAATCTTCTAAACCAGAAACGGAATTGTCACTAACTGAGAATTCAGTCGAGAAAGAGAGCAATGCAGCTTTTTGCAAAGCTAGAAGAGAATACAAGAAATTATTGCAAAGAAAGAAAAGGAATACAACAAAACTGTACTTGAGCAACTGATCATGTGCATTAATGACCAGAAAGAATTTTGGCATAATATGAGCAGAGTTTTCCAGTAAGAACAAGTTTCGATCCAACAAAATCGCTGTTCAAGAATGGTTTCAACATTTAAAGGAGTTTTAGTTTTAAAAAAAAAACATACATTGATAGTAATAGACCTATTTTCACAGATGCTACTGATGTTGCAGATAATTTATCTGATAGCACTAACGGAACTGATGACAGTCAAGGGGTTGGAACTGATAGACATGAGAATGATGAGGATAATGTTGACTTTATGAACCGGCTCATAACCAGGGAGAAGTATTTACTCTCAATTAAAAAAACTGAAAAACAAGAAAGCAGCAGGACCAGGTGGCATTATTGGAGAGATATTTTAAAATGCAGGAAATGACGTCGTTGATTTCTTAGTTAACTATTTCAATGCATTATTTTGACACAGGTCAATATCCTGATTTATGAATGAACCGATAATTAGTCCATTGTTTAAGAAAGGCAATATAATTGATCCAAATAATTATACAGGAATTTCTCTGTCGGATATAAGTAGCAAAATGTATAGCTCTATAACTAATTCAAGATTGTCTGAATGGGTCGATCAAAACAATATTACAGGTGAATTGCAAGCAGGGTTTAAAAAATTATGCTACTATCGATCACATGTTTACATTGTTGGCAACAGTGCAAAAACAGTTTTCGTCTAATAGAAAATCATACGTTGCATTCATTGATTTTTGAGAAAGCTTTTGATACTATTCCAGAAATTCATTGTGGCCTATTCTAATTAATAATGAATTAAGGGTAAATCTACAGATGTATAAGAAGTATGGTAGAAATTGTTAAAGCTCGAGTTCGCTGTGGTGCACAGTATACAGGTTACATATATTGCACTAATGGTGTGAAACAAGGTGGTGTTTGTAGTCCTCTTTTGTTTTCCTTTTTTATAAACGAACTTGCTCTCGATATTATTAATAATGGTAGACATGGGTAGTTCGCCTCAATGTTGATTTCATTGCGAAACTGTGATGGGTTTTTGTTTGCTGATGACATGATTTTTTATTGAGCAGAAACTGTGGTTGGCTTACAAACCAGTTGAATACTAGCCCTTCATAGAGCTCGTGCCAGTTACCGCTTAAAGTAAATTTGGACAAATCGAATGGGCATAGTAATCTTTAGGAAAGGTGGGTATTTAGCAAAAAGTACTGAGAAATGGTTTTTATAATCAACATAAAGATGAACTAGTAGGTATTCTTAGCGATATCTAGGCATCCTGTTTTCCACACGACTGAGTTTTAAGCATGCATGCCAAGATTTTAGCAGTAAAGGGAAACGAGCTGCCATCACCATATTTGCAAGTTGTATCAGCTAAATAACAACTCTTTGAAATTGTATTTGAAGCTTTTTTTTTTGATTCTCAGATTCAACCCATACTCTAATATATTGCTGAGATTTGGGTCTAGAAGATGCTTCATCTGTCATTGAAAGTGTCCATTTTATTGTATTAAAGAAGTATCTAGGTTTGTATTAAAACACCAACGACCCTTGTGTATGGTGAATTGAATCGATTCCCATTAACGATTATTCTAGTGTTTCTTGCATTAGATACTGGTTGAAACTGACTCGAATGGAGAGGAACATAGATTACCATCTAAAGCGATATAAATGTTATTAAAATTGGCCAATAGAGGAAAAGGAATTGGGCCTCAACAAGTTCGTGATATTTGAATAGTTATGGCTTCTCCTATGTATGGGAATACCAAGCGCGTGGGGTGCATAAATTCCTTTATAAAGATGTTTAAACAAGACTAATCGACCTGCAGGTGGCAGAACTGGAATCACTGGAATATGAAGATAGCAACAGATTTATAGAATACAGAAATGTTAAGACATCGCATGATCTGGAGCCATACTTACTATTGGGTTTGGATAGTTTTATTCGATACACTTTGACAAGATTTAGATTTGGAATGTCTAATTTCTATCAGTACATAGTTCAAGATACAAAAGGAACGATGAATTTAAGGACAGTATGCCCGTTTGTGCACATCCTCCGCTGATGATGAAGTTCACTTTGTTTTTTTTTTTTTGTTGTTTGTTCTTTTTTTTTGTTTTGTTTTTGTCCTGCTTTTGGATGATTTAAGACACAGTTTAATCCATCCAAAATATTATAAACAAATCCCAGTAACTTCAGATTCAACGTTTATTTGTAGCATCAACAAACGCACAGGTCATCAGTAATTTTGCTATATATCTATATAAAGCCTTTAAGAAAAGAGAATGAAATAACAAGGGTCCTGAATTCCAATTTTACTATTCGGGATTGGCGTCAATTTAGTGTATGTATGATACCATGTACAAACTGGTTGCAATGTTTGTTTTCATTTCGTCTCTTTGAATTAAAATTCTGTTAGGTCTGTTCGGTCTGTGCTGTTAGTGTCTGTTCTGTTCGTTAGCATCGCGCCATCCTCTCTGTCTCTCTGTCGCCTCTGTCTCTACGGTCTAATATCTCTCCTCTCGCTCTCGAGCTCTCTATCTCTCTCTCTCTCTCTCTCTCTATTCCCCCCTGCCTCTCCTTGATACAAAGGCATGTGAAAGTTAGAGAAATAGCTACTTTCTGAAGTCCTGAAGCAATTGGTGTTGATTTGTTATATAGTCATGCCGGATTTGTTCAGAATCATTGTATATGCTCACCCACCCCTTCAGAATGGGCCAAGGCCGATATGATAAACCATCCGAATCCGATCCGAATATGTTATTGACGATAGTGAATCGTCATCGGCTTGGGGTGTCTGGTGTTTGTTGGTGGGGTGGGTATAGCCAACGGTCAGTTCAGTGTTTTGGATTGCTGCTCGATAGTCCAAGTGTACATATCTGCTATTCTGCCCAACATTTCCCCTGCGCGATACCCCCATTGTAGATATTTCCCGTCTGCTCAATATTCACTACACGTATGATATTACCGCCCGCTCGATATCCCCCTGCATAATATTATCCCTGCTCGATTACTCCTTACTAGGCTCGATATTCCCTCTGGATATTTATCGTCTCTGCTCGGATATCTCCCTGTAGAAGTATGTGCTTCTTGATGCGCATATTCCCAATGTATAATAGTTTATGATCACTGCTCGACATCTCCCCTTTGCATGTTATTCTCCATGCTCGATACTTTCCCTGTTCAATATTTCCCTGCTCGATATTCCTCCTGCTCGAGTATTTCACAATGTATTATATTATCCCAGCTAGAACATTTATTGCCTGCTCGATACCCCCCCAGTATGGATATTCTCCGTGCTCATTCTTCCCACTGTATCATATTCCTCCGCTGCTCGATATTACCCTTGTAAACCATCTCCCTGTCATATGTCCTCGGAATAATGTCTCACTTTCGCCTTTCCTCTGCTCATATTCTCCTGTGTAGAACATTCTCCCTCCCACATCTCCCCTCGCGATTTACCCCTTGTATACATTCACCTGCTCGAAGTCCCCTGTGTAAGTTCGCCCTGCCGATATTTTCTCGTACAGTATCTTCCTGCGCATTTATTCCCATTATAATATTCCCCTGCTCGTATTCCCCCTGGAGAAGTGCCTGCTCACCTTTCCCCCTCACATTCCCTCTACTCGATTATCCCATGTGAGAATATTCTCTATCTCCCGCCTCCAGGTCCCCCTTAGACATGCGCCCAGGCGATAGGCCTCGGTACCGATTCGCCGTGCCGGGACAGTCGCCCTGGTCGTAGTGCCCTGTATGAGATTCCCCATGCTCCGACCTTGCTGGAATCCAGATCCCCCTGTATACCATCCTCCGGGCTCCATGTTCCCTTCTTCACGATGTTACTGCCCGGATCGGGATTACCCGTTGTATGATAAAGTTCCTTCCTGCTCAACATGGTCCCCAGCTCAAGAGTGCCCCTTACTCGATATTCCGCCCTGCAGCTATAATCCCGATCGACATTCCCCTGCCGATAGTCCCCCTGTATAAAATTCTCCCAGCTCGCCTTTCCCTGCTCGATATTCCCCTTGGATATATTATCCCTGCCTCGACATGTCCCTTGTATAATTCTCCCCGCTAGATATTCCCCCCTTTTTGTTAATGATTCTTCCTACCGGATCTCCCCTGAGACTATTCTCCCCGCTCGTATCCCCTTCATACTATTCTCCCTGCTCGATATTACCCAGGATACTATTCTCCCTACCCTGATAGTCCCCTGTCTACTATTCTCCCTGCCCAATTTCCCCCTGTACCCGAGTATCCCTACCCGATAATCCCGTATGTATACTATTCGATCACTGCTCGAGCATTCCCACCTGTATATATTCTCCCCACGCTAGCCACCACCTGGTCGATATTCACCCTTGTTGTACTATACTCGAACCGCACCCGCTCTCCCCTGATATAAACATATTCTCCCTGGCTCGAATAAGTGACCCCTCGGTTCCACCTGTATAAGATTCTCCCTGCTCGATTATTCCCCCTTGCAAGTAAGTCCTATTCTCCCGACCCGATATTCCCCCTGTCTATACTTCCCCATGCTGATATTCCCTGTATAATATTCTCCCTGCTCGATATTCCCCCTGTATAACTATTCTCCCTGCTCGATATTCCCCCTGTACACTATTCTCCTGACTCAATTTCACACTGTATATATCTAACCCTGATCGATATTTCCCCATCTAGTACATTCCTACTGCTCGACATTTCCGATGTAAAATATGTCCTCCCGGTTCGTATTTCCCCCTGTATCTATTCTCCCTACCCCGATATTCCCCTGTATCACTATCTCCCGGCTCGATTGAGTCCCCCTATATCTATTTCTCCATGCTGCGCTATTCCCCGTGTAAAATTTCCCCCTACCCGATAGGCCCTCTGTAGGCTATTCTCCCGTGCTCGATAATTCCCCTGGATACTATTCTCCCTACCCGATATTCCCCTTGCTAGGACTCATTCTCCCTGCTCAATATTCCCCTGTGTAATATTCTCCCGCTCGATATACACCCCTGGTAATATTCTCCCTGGTTGATAAAGTAAGCCCCCCCATAAATATAGTCTCCCTGTCACGACATTTCCCCTGTTGGATATTCCCTCTGTATAATATTCTCCCTGCTCGATATTTCCCTCGTAGGACACTCTTCCTGCTCAATATTCCCCCTGCTCGATGTTCCCTTTGTATAATATTCTCCTGCTCAACATTTCCCCAGCTCGATATTTCCTTGATACTAGTATTCGCTCCTGCTCATTATTCCACTGTATCGATGTTCTCCCTGCTTGACATTCTTCCCTCTCAGTATTCCCCCTGTATGAATGTTCTCACTGCCCAGACATTTCCCATGCTCGATGTTCCCCCCCTGTTTTAATATTCTCATGACTCGATATCTTACCACTGTATAACCTCCCTGCTCGATATTCCCCATGTATATATTCTCCCTGCTCGATATTCCCCACATATAAATTTTCTCTCTGTTGGATATTCTCCTGTGTTATAATATCTACCCTGCTCGATACCACCCCTGTATAATATTCTCAATCATGTGGTTTTTCTGCCCCGACCGGCTCCTACCCAGAGTTGAGTTTGCTGCGGACTCAGTTGGAAGACTGGGACCACACAGTCGAGTTTCATCCACTTAATGGATGCGTTTCTGAGAGTGTTGCTCAAATTTCCTGACAACACTGCAGGTGCCTGTATCTCTCGGGCCTGGTTGACGCCGGGATATATTATGAAAGGAAGCGTAGAGTACAGCCCTGTCATGTAGTCTCAGACCGAAATGGAAATCCGTAGCATCATCTTAATCATCCTCATTCTCATCGATCAGCATTAAAAAAAATGTCTCAAATTCTGTGGCCCGCGCCCTCTGGAGGGAGAGCTCACTCACGCCGGCCTCCGCGACTAAGCAATTATTGTCATCAGTAGGGGGCTTGTAGGTGGTGTCCTGCGTATGTTAGATCAGAACAGGCGCCACTGAACACCACCGAAGTGACTCGGGAGCAGTGCAGTGACTCCTCGGTGGGTTGCCCTCTTGACGACTTGACATTGACTGCTCCCTGTGGATTGCCGGTGCCCGGGCTGCGGCGGGACCGGCCGGGCTGTGGCTGTGGACGGGGTGCGGGGAATGAGCGGCGTGTTGTGCACTGCCTCTGAGGTGGCGCATAAGTGGGGACACAAAAAAAAAAAAAAAAAAAATTCTCCATGCTCGATATCCCCCCCTGCTCGATATTCCCCTCTGTATACTATTCTCCCTGCGCGATATTCCCCCTGTATAATATTCTCCTGCTCCTTATTCACCCTGTAATATTCTCCCTGCTTGGTATTTCTCTGGTATAATATTCTCCCTGTTTCGACATTCGTTTCCCCTGCTCAATATTCACCACCTACTCGATATTTTCCCGGTAAAAGATCCTCCCTGCTCGATATTCCTCCCGTATAACATCTCCTGCTCGGCATTTCCCCTGCTTTACATTTCCCCTTCTCTATATTCCATACCTGCATAAATTCCTCCCTGCTCTTATTCACCCACCCCGTATAATCTCCCCTGCTCGGCCATTTCCCCTGCTTAGCATTTCCACCTGCTCTATATCCGACCTGCTAATATCCTTCCTTGGCCTCTATCTTCACCCTTGCAATAATATTCTCCCGGCTCGGCAGTTCCCCTGCTTGATATGTTCCCTACTCTATATTTCCCCCTGCATAATAATCCCTCCCTGCTCTAGATTCACCCCCGTATATAGTCTCCTTCTCCCGGCTCGGCATTTTCCCCTGCTTGACACTTGTCCCCGGCGCGAGAGTCCACTGCAAAAGCTCCCGGCTCGAGATTCACCCTCATAATAGTGCGCCCGGCGCGGCAGTTCCCCTGCTTGATATTTTTCCCTACGCATATGCCCCCTGTAAATTATCCTCCCTGGCTATATTCCCCCAGTGGAATATTCTCCCTGCGCGCAGCTTTGGCCCGGCTGTGAATGGTGCCCCTATCCCCGTCGCTTGAGAGAGGCCCCCTGGTCAGAAGCTCCGCCCGGTGCTATAGGCCCCCTGCATAATATGCTCCCGGCGCGCATGGCCCCGGCTGGAACATGGGCCCGACCGAGATTCCCCCTGGATGTACCTCCCCTCTCGATAGTCACCCAGGGTAATATTCGCCCTGCGGGACAGGGCCCCCGGTCGCGCGGCGCCCGGGTACAACATTCGCCCTGCGCGAAGGGGCCCCCTCCGCGAGGCCCCGGAAGCGTTGTCCCCCGGTAGAGAGCCCCCCCTCCCGCCCCGCTCGAGATGCCCCGTATAAGAGGCGCCCGCGGCAAGAGTCCCCCTGGATGATGGCGCCCGCGCGACAAGGTGCCCCGGGCTCTACAGGCCCCGGCTCGTGGCCCCGGTCAATAGGCCCCGGCGCGCCAGGGCCCGGGGCGCGGTAATCCCCCCGGTGATATCGCCCGGCTCGACAGGGCCCGGGCGCGGATAGTCCCCCGGGATAAAGGTACCCTGCGGGAGAGTGCCCCCCGAGGAGCTAGGCGCGGTGCGGGGGGAGGGGCNTTCTCCCTGATCGACATTTCCCTTCCGATATTCCCCTGTAAGATATTCTCCCTGCTCGACATTTCCCCCTGCTCGATCTTCCCCCTGCATAATGTTCTCCCCTGCTCGACTTTCCGTGTATAATATTCTCCCTGCTCGCTATGCCCCCTGTACCTAACGATTCTTCCTACCGATAATTTCCCGTGTTACTACTATTCCTCCCCTCCCCCCCCCCCGATGTAAACTATTCCTCTTGCTCGATATTCCCCCTGTATAACTATTCTCCCTGCTCGATATTCCCCTTGTGTACTATTCTCCCGACCCGATATTCCCCCTGTATACCTTCTCCCTGCTTGATATTCCCCCTGTATAATATTCTCCCTGCTCGATATTCCCCCTGTATACTATTCTCCCTGCTCGATATTCCCCCTGTACACTATTCTCCCTGCTCAATATTCACCCTGTATAATATTCTCCCTGCTCGATATTCCCCATCTATAACCTTCTCACTGCTCGACATTTCCGCTGTATAATATTCTCCCTGTTCGATATTTCCCCCTGTATACTATTCTCCCTACCCGATTCCCCCTGTATACTATTCTCCCTGCTCGATATTCCCCCTATATACTATTCTCCCTGCTCGATATTCCCCGTGTAAACTATTCTCCCTACCCGATATTCCCCCTGTAGGCTATTCTCCTGCTCGATAATTCCCCTGTATACTATTCTCCCTACCCGATATTCCCCTTGTATACTATTCTCCCTGCTCAATATTCACCCTGTGTAATATTCTCCCTGCTCGATATTCCCCCTGTATAATATTCTCCCTGTTTGATATTCCCCCCCATATAATAGTCTCCCTGCTCGACATTTCCCCTGTTGGATATTCCCTCTGTATAATATTCTCCCTGCTCGATATTTCCCTCGTATGACACTCTTCCTGCTCAATATTCCCCCTGCTCGATGTTCCCTTTGTATAATATTCTCCTGCTCAACATTTCCCCAGCTCGATATTTCCTTCGTATAGTATTCTCCCTGCTCATTATTCCACTGTATGATGTTCTCCCTGCTTGACATTTCCTCTGCTCAGTATTCCCCCTGTATGATTTTCTCCCTGCCCGACATTTCCCCTGCTCGATTTTCCCCCTGTTTAATATTCTCACTGCTCGATATTTCCCCTGTATAACCTCCCTGCTCGATATTCCCCATGTATAATATTCTCCCTGCTCGATATTCCCATGTATAATTTTCTCTCTGTTTGATATTCCCTGTGTATAATATTCTCCCTGCTCGATACCCCCCTGTATAATATTCTCCCTGCTCGACCAGCCACCGTGGCGAAGTGGTTAGCGTCGCGGACTCCCGGTTGGGAGGTCGTGGGTTCGAATCCCATCAGAATCATGTGGGTTTTTTCTGCACCGACCGACTCCTACCCAGAGTTGAGTTTGCTGCGGACTCAGTTGGAAGACTGGGACCACACGGTCCAGTTTCATCCACTTAATGGATGCGTTTCTGGGAGTGTTGCTCAAATTTCCTGACCAACACACTGCAGGTGCCTGTATCTCTCGGGCCTGGTTGACGCCGGGATATATATTATGAAAGGAAGCGTAGAGTACAGCCCTGTCATGTAGTCTCAGACCGAAATGGAAATCCGTAGCATCATCTTAATCATCCTCATTCTCATCGATCAGCATTAAAAAAAAATGTCTCAATTTCTGTGGCCCTTCATGCCCTGCTCTCATGGTGACCTCAATTTCGATGTCCTCTCCACGTCTGTGGCCTTGTTTGGTTTCCGTCGGGGGTCACCGGTATCGGCGAGTCCATGGGGGCTGTCGTTGGACGGATGTGGTGGCGCCCTCCGGAGGGAGAGCTCACTCACGCCGGCTCCGCGCGACTAAGCAATTATTGTCGTCAGTAGGGGGCTTAGTAGGTGGTGTCCCTGCGTATGTTAGATCAGACAGGCGCCACTGAACACCACCGAAGTGACTCGGGAGCAGTGCAGTGACTCCTCCGGTGGGTTGCCTCTTGACGACTTGACATTGACTGCTCCCTGTGGATTGCCGGTGCCGGGGCTGCGGCGGGACCGGCCGGGCTGTGGCTGTGGACGGGGTGGTGCCGGAATGAGCGGCGTGGGTGCACTGCCTCTGAGGTGGCGCATAAGTTGGGACAGCAAAAAAAAAAAAAAAAAAAAAAAAAAAAAAAAATCCATGCTCGATATCCCCCCTGCTCGATATTCCCCTCTGTATACTATTATCTCCCTGCGCGATATTCCCCCTGTATAATATTCTCCCTGCTCGTTATTCCCCCTGTATAATATTCTCCCTGCTTGGTATTTCTCTGGTATAATATTCTCCCCCTGTTCGACATTTCCCCTGCTCAATATTCACCCTACTCGATATTTCCCCGGTAAAAAGATCCTCCCTGCTCGATATTCCTCCCGTATAATTCATTTCTACCTGCTCGGCATTTCCCCTGCTTAACATTTCCCCCTCTCTATATTCCACCTGCATAATATCCTCCCTGCTCTATATTCACCCCGTATAATATTCTCCCTGCTCGGCATTTCCCCTGCTTGACATTTCCCCTTCTCTATATTCCACCCTGCATAATATCCTCCCTGCTCTATATTCACCCTGCATAATATTCTCCCTGCTCGGCATTTCCCCTGCTTGATATTTTCCCTACTCTATATTCCCCTGTATGATATCCTCCCTGCTCTATATTCACCCAGTGTAATATTCTCCCTGCTTGACATTTCCCCCGTTCGATATTCTCCCTGTACAACATTCTCCCTGCTCGATTTTCCCCCTCCTCAATATTCCCTTAATCGATTTTCCCCCTGTATAATATCCCCCCCTCCCGCCCTGCTCGATATTCCCCCTGTATAATATTCTCCCTGCTCAATATTCCCCCTGTATAATATTCTCCCTGCTCGACATTTCCCCTGCTCTACATTTCCCCTGCTCGATATTCTCCCTGTATAATATTCTCCCTGCTCGACATTTCCCGTGCTCGATATCCCCCCTGTATAATATTCTCCCTGCTCGACATTTCCCGTGCTCGATATTCCCCCTGTATAATATTATCCCTGCTTGATATTTCCCCCTGTATAATATTCTCTGTGCTTGATGTTCCTCCGTATAATATTCTCCCTGCTCGATGTTCTTCCTGCTCGATATTTCCCCTGTATAATATTCTCCCTGCTCAATATTCCCCCCCGTATAACATTCTCCCTGCTCAATACTCCCCCTGTGTAACATTTTCCCTGCTCAATATTCCCCTCTATACCATTCTCACTGCTCGACGTTTCGCTCTGCTCTATACTTCCCCGCCTACATTAAAATAAAAGAGCTCCTGTTCCAGGGGAGTTGGATACGAAAATAAATGTTTTCACGCCACAGCTAAAGATACGGGTACGCATTCACACAAAAGATACACATGTCTTAAGCCAAGCAAGTGTGTGTGTGTGTGTGTGTGTGTGTGTGTGTGGTGTGTGGAAGGGGGGGGGGGGATGTACCGGGCAGGGAGGAGTGTTGGGCGGGGAGCGGGGGTATTGAACAGAGAGAGTTTTGAGCAGGCGATCTATTGATACGAGGGAATATCGAGCCGACCCATTGTTTCAACAGGAAACGTTGTTTCGTGACGCCCTGATAACGTCAGCCTACGCCGAACGTGGCGACCGGAAGTGACGAGACAGATTGCTGCCCTTCCTTAAGTCATCGAGACTGAGTCGCGAGACCCCGATCTGACATGCTGGATAAAGAAACAGGATGAACCAGGTGACCACACAGTTTCTTATAACAATTGCCGATCGTTTTACCATTGACTCTGCATCACAGACAAGTTGTGACAACACACACTCAAATGTCTAGTTTACGATGCAACTCGTGCAAACAAGTAGCGCGAATATTGCAAAATTCAATAAACCAAAATCTAACATCATGGAAATACAGAGACTAAATGTTAACAAATATCATTATGATTATCTTCAATGATTCTAAGATCATTGCTGACGATAGAATAGAATTGAGACGACTTAGTACATGCAAACAATACGTACACTTACTGCATATTAATGTACAACTAAAAGCAATATGGGTGTAACATTAACACCGAATAATAATAATAATAATACATCATGGCAACACTGATAGACGCAATTCTGCCAGTTACCATCATTATCATCATCATCATCATCATCATCAACATTGTTATTGTTATCATTATTATTACTATTATTGTTGTTATATTACTACTACCATTATTAATATTGTTTCTGTTATTGTTATCATATTGCATTATTATATTATAGTATATTATGGTATGTTATGGTACTATTTTCATTTTTATCAGTTCTTTCCAAATGTGCATTGGATCTCGCACAGTCCGGTCGCTCAAAGGGAGAAAACCCAGTAGATTCTCGAGGGACTTCCCTGTAAGTAAACAACAAGGCATTGATTGATATACCGGTGCCATTGTCGTGGCTGGTCAGCACACAACTTCCTCTGCAGGGCCTTTAATGTTCCATTGCACTTCTCTACCAGACCATTGCACATAGGATGGTAGGGTGTGGTAGTCAACTGACGGATACTGAGCAGACGAACAACCTCCTTCATGCAGTCAGATACAAACTGAGTCCCTAAATCACTTAAGATTTCGTCAGGCATACCCAGTCTGCTGAAGATGTCTATCAGGGCATCAGCAACGGCCTCAGTATCGATGCGTTTCAGTGTGCTGCCTCAGGATACCTGGAGGCATAGTCCACCAAAGTGAGGATGTACCAGTGTCCTGATTCACTGGCTGGTTTGATTTCTCCTATGAGGTCGATGGCCATCCTCTTGAAAGGTCTGTCGATTAGTGGCATCTTTTCCATGGGTACCTTTGGAGTTCTTCCTTTGGGTTCAGTCTTCTGGCACTCGACACAGGATCTGCAGAAGCGTGCAATATCGCCTTGGATACCTTGCCAGTAGAAGGCTGCTAAAATTTCTCTGTGGTCTTCTTGATACCCATACAGCCTTCAAGGATAGAGTCATGGACCAACTCCATCACGGGTTTTTGTAGACTGGCTGGAACAAGAACTTGGCAAGCGATTTGGGCCCTATCAGTCGTACTTTTTTTGGTACTGTCTGTACATGACGCCATTTTTTCACACAAAGGGTACCTCGGTGTTGCCCCTGGTCATGGCGTCTGCTTTGCTGGCATATGTTTGCAGAGAAGCTTGCTGTAAGTTTCCCTCTGGTTACTCTTGAAATTTCTGTGGACTTGCTGATCTTCAATGTAGATCTCTCTTCTTTCTCCTTGTTGGATGCACATGGGTTGTTACTGCAAAGGTGTGTGTCTTCTTGTCTGTTTTTCTCTTCATGCTCTTCTTGTCTTTTTTTCTCTTCACGTTCCTCTTGTCTTTTTTCTCTACAGCTGCCAATTCTGTTTTTCTTCTTCCCAGTTCTCTTGCTGCAGCCTCAGCCTCTTAAATATATTTCCGGAGTTCATCACCTGCATGGCCTAGTTCCTTCCAATCTTAACGAATTCCATGGTATCTCAGTCTAGCGTCAGCAATCAGTCACTGAAACAATACTTTCCAGTACAGACACATGCAGCGGTCTTCCGTTTGACTCTCCTAGCTCTGTAGAACCCTCATTGCTCTAGCAGACACAGTTGACAGTTTTCTCCACTTCCCTGGACCTGCTCGATACACTAAACGCTGTACGCATCCTCTGTGTGAACAGACACACGCCTGAAGGCTTTCTTGACGCTACAAGTTTTGATCCAAGTTCTGTTTCTTCTCAGACGACAGCCGGTGCAGTAAGCCTACGTTACGGTGTTTGTCGACGCAGATCTGCAGGTAACCGCGCGAGTGTGTGTGTGTGTGTGTGTGTGTGTGTGTGAAAGAGTTTATGTGCGTTTGCTATAGTTGAGATTCACAAAAAAAAAAACATGTCTTAGGTATTATTTTCGACAGAACTCAAGGCATACATACGTGTGTGTGTGTGTGTGTGTGTGTGTGTGTGTGTGTGTGTGTGTGTGTGTGTGTGTGTGTGTGCATCTGTGTGTGTGTGTGTGTGTGTGTGTGTGTGTGTGTGTGTGTGTGCTGCCGCCACTCGCCTGTTTACAGGTAAGGACTACAGTGCAACACAAACACACCTCTCACCCTCTGTCACAAGAACGTATGTATTTCAATGCCGTTTGTTCATGTAACTGTAATGGATTTGCATGTAATATATACTATGGTATATTCACTGCGCTGATAGCGAAAAACAGATTATCCTTTCCATTCCATTTCCCCAGCCCTCATTCCCCTCTTTTGCCTTATCCCTACCATCCCCTTACTTCCCAGTATTCTTATCATAGTTGCTGCTAGTGGATGGGTGGGTTGGTGGGTGGGTTGGTGAATATTCATCAACAGAATGTGTAGAGGTAGTGCTGCAAGCTGTTTGCCTGAACTGCTTTCGAAGAAACAGATCTTTCAATTGCCGGCTGTTTTTTTTGACTCGTCGATAATTCACTGTACATAATAGTTAGAGTTAATTCAATGTTTTTGTGATTGAAATTTGTATGCTTAATCTTGACTTAAGTGTTCTGGAGCTATTGTGAACTTTCTATATTTCAATCAGTTATCTCTTTACTAAAACTATTTCTGCATTTCTTTGAATTTTGTACCCCTCGATAAGTTTGTGTGTGGTTGTTCCTGGTCGTGCTTATTTATCTCTTATTCATTTGTTCTCTCGCGTTCATTAGTTCTCATTATGTCTACATTGAGTACCTGGCCTTGTAAAGAAGGACTCCGGATTGGCTATCTAAATATTAACCGTATATTAAGCAAGCTAACTGATATATCAGCGATCTTAGAAAATTCTGGGAATCCCTTTCATCTGTTTTATTTTTCAGAATCACGATTAACAGACTGTACATTAGATTGTGATATAGCTATGCCTGGCTATAAAGTTATTCGCCTAGATCCAAAAGCTAAAATGGACACAGGTTTGTTAGTTTACTATAATCAGTCGATAACTATAAAACAGAAAGAGAATCTGGAACAGTTTGGTGTCGAATCAGTATGGCTAGAAATAAAAATAAAACATATAAGTCCTATATACTTCATATATCGTAATCCGGCTGAAAGAACAAATTGGTTTGATAACTTTAGTGGAATGATGGATGCCGCTCTACTTGACAATGAAGAAATGTTTGTGTTCGGTGACTTCAATATTGACTTGTTAAAGCCTCAAAAACAATGGACCGAAATGTATACCTCATTAAACTTACAACAGATTGTGGATCGACCAACACGAATTACAACTAATTCCAGTACTCTCATTGACCACATTTATGTCACATCTAAACAAACATTGTGGAAATCTCTTCCCCAGCGACTGGGTGCAGTGATCACTCCCCAGTTTGTATTACTTGGGGGAAAGGGGGATACAAATTCCAAAACCAGGTCATAAATCTATCCTATATAGGTCTTTTAAATGATTTAACGAAAAGGATTTTTATCTGACCTGCTATATTCTCCTCTGTCCCAAATATACCATTATACCGATCCTGAAAAAGCAGCAACAAATGTTTGGATTAATGTATTTTCCAATATCTACAATAAACATGCACCCATCAGAAGTAAACGAGTTACCTGCCATCTTAAACCGCCGTGTGGATATCAAAGGAAATAGATAAAGAAATACACATCAGAGAACTTCTGAAAGCAAAAAACACGACGTTGGTTTTGCAAAGCAGAGAAATTCTGTGACGTCAATGAAGCGAAAAGCAAAGTACAAATATTTTCAAGAGATGGTATCCAATAAAAGAGACTCAAGAACTATTTGGAACGCAATCAACAAATTGACAAATAGAGGGTATTCACAAACACACAACTTAACCATAAAGATATTACTCCCGAAGCAGTTAACAACTATTTTGTTAGCATTGCTGAAAACTTAATAAATAATGATGAACGGGATGAAAATGATCTAGAATTAGTAACTGAATATTGTAAGTCAAAGAATATTAAATCTTATGTGCCAATTCCCTACATAACAATACCCGAAGTATTTGCATACTTAATGTCACAGAAACAATCGAAAACCAAGATATTTACGACCTGATCCCAGTATAAATCAAGTTGTCTGCACCAGTCAGAACAGACTCTCTTACTTACATACCTAACCTATGTATAGCGAAAAAAAACTGTTTTCCGGAATGTTTCAAACAAGCAAAAGTTTGTCCTGCTGTACAAAACTGGAGATCCGTCCAACCCTTGTAACTACAGACCTGTATCTGTTCTGTCAATTGTTTCAAAACCGCTCGAAAACATATCCAAAAATATTTAGTTACCCATTTAAACAAATATAATTTGATTCATCCTAAGCAGTCTGGTTTTAGGGAAAACCATTCCTGCCACACCGCGCTTACGCAAATGATTGACAAATGGCTCTGAACATTAATAACAATGAACATACAGGAGTTGTCTTCATTGATCTGGCTAAAGCTTTTGATGTTATAAACCACTCTCTTCTCCTAAAAAAAAAAACTCGCTTTTATACGGACTTTCTGAAAATACACTTCAATTCATGTCCTCATTTCTTTCTGGTCGAAAACAGGTAGTATGTGTTAATTCCTCAAAATCAGATTTGCAGCCAGTAAAATATGGTGTTCCACAAGGATCCCGTTCTTGGTCCTTTACTCTTTTCGATCTATATAAATGATTTACCGCTACGTATTCGATGTGACTGCGAATTATTTGCTGATGACAACTCTATGCATCTAACCACCCTTACTTGCAGGTTGTGACGTCCGATCTACAAGATAGTTTGAACAGTGCCGTCAAATGGACGGCAAATCATCACATGTCTCTAAATGCAAAAAAAAAAAAAAAAAAATGGTCATTAAATGCATGGTCATTACTAGCAGACAAAACGTCAAAATATGCCTGCTGATTTATTTTCAATATTTGTTTCCAGTGAAAAAATCGAAGAAGTAAAAAACACATAAAGTTTTGGGTGTTGTCATTGATAACAACTTATCATGGTCCGATCACATTGCTTACCTATGCAAAAAGAATATCCCAAAAAAAATTCCAGTTATCAAAAATAAAGCATTTTCTGAATATGCATGCTAGAAAACAATTCTTTCATGCCCATATACAGTCGACTATAGACTATGCTTCTACTTTATGGGATTCAGCCAGCGCAAACATTCTGAAACCTTTAGCAAGATTGTATAGGCGGCGCGATAAAATTAGTTCTCTTAAAATCTAGTTCATTAACTCTAAACGATTATAAATCTTTGGATATCCTTCCCTAAAGCAAAAAACTCGAATACAATAAGGCTATATTTATGCATAAAGTGGAAAATGGAAATGCACCTCCCTCCATTGTAAACAGTTTCCGGAAGAATGACAATAGGCACGTCCACAAGTTAATAATGCCTCTGCCCAGACTTGACCTTTACAAATCAAGCCTAGTAGGCCTATACAGTGGTGGTACGTATTGGAACAATTTGCCTCCATTTCTGAAAGAAATCTCAAGTTTTGATATTTTCAAAGAGCGCTTAAAAGGAGGATATCTGCTCAGTAAGTTAAAAGATATATAAAAAGAACTGTACCAGTTGACTCCTAAATCATTAAAACACTGAGTGAATAGAAATAAAATACTGCACGATTACAAGCCTGTGTTAGACGGAAATCTTGCACGTGTCATTTGAAGCACAGCAATAATGGGTGAAGATATTTGAACATGTTTTACATTGATGATATCGCTTAATTGCATTTCGTTATTTGATGTATTGTGTGCATTCAAGTCTATTTGACTCTTTTTCCCCCATTTATCTTTGTACTTTACATGTATATTTCTTCTATATTCCCCCCCCCCTACCCCCCCCCCCCACCCCCATCCCCCCCACACCCCCCATACCCCCGCTTCTCTCTCTCTCTCTCTCTCTCTCTCTCTCTCTCTCTCTCTCTCTCTCTTTCTCTCTCCACTCTCTCCACCCCCACCCCCCTCACCCCCCCCCCCCTCTCTCTCTCTCTCTTCACCCCGCCGCTTACTATGTATGTTTGTGTGTTGCTTGTTTGCGAAAGTGTACAAGTGTTGGGTGGGTGTTTAGGGAGGGGCGTTTTTTCTGGGTGGGGATTGTTAAAGTGGAAGTGTGTTACGTTTCTTGATGTTATCTCCATTTTCTGTATTTTGAATTTGTATGTGTGTGTGTGTTCAATCTCTTGTTTGTTTGTTTGTTTATTTGTTTTGTGTGTGTGTCGTTTGTTTCATTTTTCATTTCGCGATTTCTTTCTTTTTTGTGTGTGTTCCCCTCTTGGGCGAGGGCTAGATGTAAAAAAGCATGAACTTGCTTATCTATTACCCTCGAAAATAAAGAATTTGTCTTGTCTTGTCTTGTTCTCTCTCTCTCTCTCTCTCTCTCTCTCTCTCTCTCTCTCTCACACACACACACACACACACACACACACACACACACACACACACACACACACACACACACACGTGAGCGCGCGCACAAGCACGCACGCACTCAACCACACACACACACACACACACACACACACGCACACACACACACACACACACACACTTGATATTTAATCTCTGAGTCAGTTTACATAATAATATCCATGCTGAGACGCGCACACATAATTCATGAGAGAAAATCAGATGCTAGGCACTACCTCAGTAAGTCATTACCCTGAATCCATCTTTCAATACAAATATTTTTACACATTGTGATCGGGCTCCCACCCACCCCCCCCCCCACACCCTCTCTCTCTCTCTCTCTCTCTCTCTCTCTCTCTCTCTCTCACACACACACACACACACACACACACACACACACACACACACACACACACACACACCGAAGGTTGAAAGGGTGTGCGCATTTCGCGCAGATGTGTCTACGAATTCTTGGGGACTACTTCAGATCTACTTACTGTTTTGATTTGGCTCGTGTACGCTCGAAGTTGAGCTTGATACGCATAAAATGAGTTCGTTGAAAACATCGGATAACTAACTAAGATAAACAAAACAAACTTTGCACTCACTTGTGGAAAAGTGATTCCACTGTCTCTTTCCTTCTTAGTGTCCTTTCTGGAGCAATATTTTGTCACACAGCAAGGCGTGTTTTCTTCTTTCTCACTGGCCGAAGCGAGCAGTGGGTAGACTGGACAGGGGAAATAACTGCGTGCAGCGGCTTCAGCTCTGCCTACAGCGAGAGTGAGGAGTGCCCCTATCCCTTCTTTTCAAAGTCCGTGGATGGAAGTGTTTAACTGGGTTTATTTAAAGGCTAGAATATAAACTGGGACACAGATAAGGCCGGAGAAAGGACTATAGGTGCTTCGATGTGGAGGTGGCGATTAAAATACAAATGGCCGTTTGGCCAGACTTTGGTCTCAGGTACGTAGGTCCCTGTGCTGAAGGCAACAGGCAATGCGTGGTCTGCCTAAAGATAAGCTTACTGTAAATATTTGAGTTTGCTCAGTTACAACATAAACTTAGTAAAGTAGGCGTCTCACATATTTGTTTATGGCGGTTTATTTAACGTAGATGGAAAGGGAAGGCCCAGCAACAGATGTTTATGATCAATGGACACGCCTGAGTGCTCAGGTCTTGCTGTAATGCGGAGACATTAGACCCAATGTATTGGCTGCTCGATCAACAACGCAAAATAAAACGATATGCATCTCTCGGATTCGGTGAGGATCGACCGAAGTGAGTTGTGCTTTTTCACTTTCCTCACTCCGAGTCGGCGTTAGGTGAGCTTTTTTCTTTTCTTTATTTTTTTACTTGAACTTTTTGTTTTTTGTTTTTGTTGTTTTTTTTCTACTCAGAAACCAGCTGGTGGCAATTATCGAGCTGATAGCGTTCATGCTTCGCTCAATTCGACATGATCTTCATAGCCAAACATGTCTTAAGCCGAGTCGGTCAGAGTCAGCCCCGTCTTTGTGAACTCGAGAGCGATCCTGGACCCTGAAAAGAACAAGCTGGCTGTGTTGGAGGTGTGTTTGGCTGGAGAAAGAGAGTTCGGCACGGGATCGTTGATTAATATTCAACAAATTGGCGGCCGCGTCTCTTGGACATATAACCCATGATACAGGTGTTCAGAGTGCAGCTACTGGTTCAAGGTATGAGAATGAGAGGGGCTGTCACTCAACTTTCTAACACAGACCCATGCATTCTCAGAACACACTAGCAGATCGAAAGAGAAGCAAAGAGTGCATATTACATTTTGAACTCTTGAAAACTAAAAAAAAAACATTAATTCGAGTCCAGTGAAGGCAACCAAGCTTAAGTATGTAAACTTACAGAAAACCTAGACTTACTGCAGACTGCAGACTGCCAAAGCAAAAGAGGCTCAAATGAGAGCAAGGATTAAGTGGACAGATGAAGTTGTACTAGAAACTAATCATAGATGAACAAGTGTCCTTAATGAGTTGGTTGATATAGACAGTT
>JADBJO010000903.1:322500-367500 GCA_016801955.1 Conus betulinus | reverse complement strand
CCTTTGCAATCGGCTGGGCTATAAGCAACATTACCTTACACACACATATACACACACACATACACACACGCATACACGCACACACGTACGTACGCGCACGCACCCCCCTCCCTCCCCCCCCCCCCCCCCCCACACACACACACACACACACACACACACACTGAGAGCCAGATTTATGAAAGCACACAAAAACTGCTTTAAAATCCTTCTTCCGTAACTTCTTAAATAACAAATGAAAAATATTAATCTTTCAGGAACCCAGAAATCACATCCGGGGTAACATCTCTGAACAAAGTTTTCATGGAGTGTGCTGTAAATGTGTAATTCTGACATCCTGTAAGTCCGATCACTCTATCAGAGTATATGTTATAGTGAGTAGTACAGCACGCAGAAGGCACCATGGGAAACAAGGGAGTGTGTTGTGTGTGATCGGCACACAGGTGTTCTGTTTGGCCACCAGTGACAGACAGCACAAACTCTGGAAGGTTTGGACGGGTTGGAAAAAGAGCCTCATTCGTCGGCGTATTCCAGACCTCTTGCCGAAGTCCTGACTTTGGGTTTTAGATCAGTGTAAGGTAAGGAGAGAACGTTCTCACCTCTTTACTTGTGGGGATTTCTGACAAGTTAATCAGCCCTTTTCATGGCCTCAAATGCCGACATGATCAGAAATCCAAACACAAGTTATGTTGTAACTGTCACATTTAAGAGAAGTGTATGTCCGAAAAAAGAAGCAGTGATTGGGGATGCTTGAGCTTATGGCCGGCAAATGGCCTACAAAGCAGACAGAGCATCAGGAAAAAAATGTATGTCTTGATTAAGTGATAAGATGTGTTAAGATCAACGCTGTGAACTCAGCAGGGCAAACGGAGCTGTCTGAGGGAATGTGTTTTGAACATTTCTGAGCGGGAGCTTTTCCGCAATAAGCAGCAGAAGCAACTCCTTCTTCAGACTTGGTACCATTAGTGAACAGTCCTTGAAAGAACACAAATGTAGAGCAAACTTCAGCCAAAACAAATGTCCTGTGCGCCAGAGAGTTCGTGGAGTCTATATGATAAGGAGAAAGATCAAAGCGGATTTGTGGAATGTCGGTGGTGGATCGTCAGGAAATTTAGACACACACGACTTCCAGGTCAGTGCCTGCATTGTTCATGTGGAGAAGAATCTGGGATGCCGGATGGGATCCATTCTTCTTGTAGAATTTCGATTGGAAAAAAAAAAGTCGTCAGCGGAGTTTGGGGGTCAGAGAAGTTGTTCAGACAATATTTAGACAAAACTTTTGTTGACGGTTGGAA
Organism: Conus betulinus; assembly: GCA_016801955.1. Taxonomy (NCBI): domain Eukaryota; kingdom Metazoa; phylum Mollusca; class Gastropoda; order Neogastropoda; family Conidae; genus Conus; species Conus betulinus. The sequence goes on along the minus strand of JADBJO010000903.1, from coordinate 366,208 downwards.
AGGGATACTTTCCTAGCCCCTGCATACAGGCTGTACCCAAGGTGGTCCAGAATGCCCCAAGATACATTCTTGATGGGGTATAGTGTATGAGTTTCAGGTTAGGAAAGTCTTGCGGAACCTGCGGTCCGAATTGGAACGGATTAGAACCTTGTAAAGATACAGAAGCGTTTCCTCATCGGTTACCCAATCCATGTGTAGTAAGACTCGCAGAATTATTCATTGCTTTTGATGAGAAATTTCCAAGTTCTGAATATCACTTTTAAAAGTTAAGATTTGCCTCGAAAAATAATTTCCGGAAATTTGACTTCTGACATAGCGGTGGATTTTTCAAGAGGAATATCAGGTTTAGCATAGTGCTTCCAAAGTTGTGAAAATCGATACACTGAGTTTTTGTTACTGGAAAAGTAAAACCCTTGTCCAAAGCCCACTGTCAGATCTTATTCACGCAAAGTTGGAGTTGATGTTGTGTGCCAGCACCTGTGGCTCCGACAAGGTAGAGTGCAAAGCCGTCAAAAACAGAAGAATCGGAACCTTGGTTCACTGACTGCCTTATGTCATTAATCCTGGTGCTGAAGAGAGCAGTAGAGAGATGCTCCCCTGGGGCGCTACCAACTCCAGTTTGTAGATGTCGGACAACAATGTACCAACATGAACTGGAAATTGCCAATCAGCAAAGCCGTTTTTTTTTTTTGTTTGTTTGTTTGTTTGTTTGTTTTTTTTCACTGAGGGCGAGATGCCCTCGAAAACCTAGATATAGAATTACGGGAATGACAAATTACCATGTGGTGTTGTGAACTTTCTCCAAGTAAAAAAAGATACCCACAATATGACCGAATCCGCTCCATACATAGGATTAACACGCACACGCGCGCGCGCATACACACACACGCGCGCGCGCGCGCGCACGCACGCAAACACACACACATACACGCGTGCGCGCGCGAACACACACGCATGGAGAGAGAGTGAGAGAGAGAGAGAGAGAGAGAGAGAGAGAGAGAGAGAGAGAGAGTTCCTCTGATCCAACATACGCAGGATATCATTCCTAGCATTCTTTATTTAACAGTCATTCTTAGCGTTCTTTATTTAACAATCATTCCTAGCATTCTTTTATTTAACAGTCATTCCCAGCTTTCTTTATTTAACATCATTCCTAGCATTCTTTATTTAACAGTCATTCCTAGCATTCTTTATTTAACAGTCATTCGTAGCATTCTTTATTTAACAGTCATTCCTAGCGTTCTTTATTTAACAGTCATTCCTAGCCTTCTTTATTTAACAGTCATTCTTAGCGTTCTTTATTAACAGTCATTCCTAGCATTCTTTATTTAACAGTCATTCCTAGCGTTCTTTATTTAACAGTCATTCCTAGCATTCTTTATTTAACAGTCATTCTTAGCATTCTTTATGTAACAGTTGCGCGGGTTTTAAATGCCTGTGCCTGTCTGCTCGTTTTCTCGTTGCTTTACCCTGTTGTTTGTTTGCCGCTTTCAGCATTTTTCCTCATCGTTGTTGTCACTCTGGGCCTTCTCTTCACATACATGACCCTGATGAAGGCGACGTCTATCACCCAGTGGAAGGCGACGTTTGTCGGCGAGCAGGAGACACTGGTACCTGGTATGTATGGTTCGATCAAGTCTCGCCAGAAATGGGCATGGAGAGTAACTTCTATGTTCTGGCATCAGTACTCTTAAATTGGCTGATAACTTTGGTCCTGTTTAGTTTCTTTGTTGGTTTGTATGATGATGATGCTGAAAATATGCATTATCATACACGGAATGATATCCAGCAAAGTTGACCATAATGCCATGGAGGTGAGGAGGCAGAGACGGACGGAGGGCGGGGGTGGGTAGGAGTGGCGAGGGAAGGGTAGTGAGGTCTTTTTTTAGGGCGGAGGGGGGTCACGTGTGCCGCCACATATGTACTCTTTAGTACCGCACCTGTCCAAGCCCAAGAAGCAAGAAAAACAAACTATGGTATAATTCGTAGGCGTTTGATGTTTTTTCGTTTTATCATAGCTTTGTTTGTTGTGCCTTTCTTTGCTTTTGGAGGACAGGGAACATTTTCCTGATCTTGACCATTGTGGGTGAATGGTTCACCACACAGCTCTTGCACACCTTTACCGGATGACAGTTGACCTCCATGCTCACAGAGTCAGGATCGCTGGGTTGAGTTGCAGCCCTAGCCTTGTACCTAGGAAATCATATGGTGACAGGACAAATGTAGTGGCTTTTCGCATTTTTCAACGAGTGATTGGCATTAATCGCGTTCTGATAGCTAGCGCTACATGTGCACTTGATCGCAGGAATTTCAGGAGGAAAACGGTTCCGCTACACACCAGGTTAAAGATCCCTCTTGTTTTTGGATTTTGAAAAAGACTATGGAAATTTCACACATGCTGAACAATGTGTTCCCACTCGATCGCAGTTTTCACTTAGTCTTTCTGGTCATATTGAACTTAACCCCGGTGTAAAGTGCTGAAACCAATCAGCGCGCCGCACTACTGCCCAGCCAGGGGGAAAAAAAGGCACGTGGCCAAACTCACCGCCCAGGGAAGTAAACCCAGACCGATCTCCTCCTGTTTTCCAGAAATAGTGCACTCAGTCAAAATCCCAGGGTTCCCTATGCCACAGAACATATCAATCAAAGCACATTGCACCTGACTTTGATGGGGAGGGGAGGGGGTGCAGACTGTGGACCACATAAAGCTACTGCCCACCCTGCTCCAAACCACTCCTTGGTCAGTGGTCAGGGCTGTGTCCAGACACATCACATGGAGTGAATGCAGGCCCCTGTCCTTTTCCACCTCCTGGTCAACTAGGGCGAGCGAGTTGAGGCATGTACCTATAGTCGCTCTGTAGAGTGTGTCCAAATCATGCCCCAGGTCAGTCACCAGGGGTGTTTTAAAAAAACAGGTTAGGGAGAAGTTCTGGCTGACGTCCAGAATCCCTCAATTGCAGTATCACAGCATAAAGAGATATTTGTGACACCTCAAAGTCTGTCGCTTGCATGTAGCCTAGAGAACAGCTTTTAAAATCACAGGCTATGGGAGTAGGAGGTAAAACATTCGACTTTTAACGAGACAATTACACAAAAAGTCGGATCCAAGGAGAACGCCTACAAGTGTGCCTCAAAGACCTGTCGTAAGGCCCCTGTTGTTTCTAATGTATGTTCATGGTGTAGTCAGCGAAACTGCCGAAGCAATGAAACTATTCACTGACAACAGCATCATGTTGTTTGTTCACATAACCCGGATATTGCGCAAAAAGTTTTGAAACAGACCTCCAAAACATTCCAGACTGGGTCAATCTGTTAAAATTTACGTTTAACGGAAACGAAACTGAGCTGCTAAACATTACCAAAGCCATAATCCTTCCCGTACAAGTTGAAGGAAGACTTCAGAATTTCCATGATCCTAAAACAGCTACATGTAATTTTGCTGGATCACTCCTATTCGTTGCCACCAGGAAAGTCAAAAAGGTATTTACATATGTTAAAAACGATCAATACAAATAAAGTAAAACGGCTTCAGAAAATGTGCTATACGAGTCTTTTTTCAATCAATTCATTGCTATGCTGACACTCTCTGGGACAAGTGCACAGAAACAATTCAGACATGTTAGAAACATTACATCTAGAAGAAATCTGTGTATGATACGAGGACTTTACGTTTTACTTGCTTTTAAAAAAAAGACTTCATCGTAAGAATTGGGCAACACGGTTAATGATGCATGTCTAGTTTGTTCAACTGATCTGCTCCATTCCCTTGTTTCTGAAGGAAACCCTTATCACGGACATTGACCCCGTGAAAGAACAGTGCCACAATTCGCACCTGATTTTAAATTCCTTTTGTTCAGTGCATCCACTCTTTCAAACCAACACCCAAACATTAATAAGTCAACAAGCCCTCTTTTATGCAAACGTCTTTCATCTATGTCAGATGCATCTTTTCCTTCCTGCTGTTATATTGCAATAGAAATGATCGAATAAACCAGTATAGATACAATTAGAAATGGATTACATCATCAAATTTCACTTTAACAACCAGCATTCATTACCAGATCTCAAATAATTCGCTAGTGTGATACCAAAAAAACGTACGCCAAACATGAACTCTTTTGCTGTCCAAATTATCAGATCAGGATGAACGCGATCTTTACTCTTCCATACAACTTTATCCTTACACACACACTTGTATTTCTTTTTACTAAACTGAGAAGTAAATGAAATAATGTTGAAATCTGTGTACTAGTGTGTGGCTCAGTGCAAACGTCCGCGAGGAAGAAAACAAAACTAATTTTGGAAGCAAAGCAATAAGGAAACTACAGCTAGCGCCACCGTACATACCAAAGAATTGTCTTGTCTGCTTTCACCCAATGAATTAAAGTATCACCCTTCCCTCCCTTGTTTTCATCCACTAACCTAAATCATTACCTCTTTCATGTCGTGTTTTTACCCACTAAAATCGAATTTTACTCTTTCCTATCCGCGCGTTCCCTCAAAAAACAGTACACCTCTCTGTCCGCTATTTAAACACAAGAGTTGTACCCCCTGCCTACCTACACTTTCACCAACTAAAGAATAACCCCTCGCTTCCTACACTTTCACTAAAGTAGAACCCTTCCCTTCTGACACTTTCTCTCACTAAAGTAGAACACCTCCCTTCAAACACTTTCACCCACTAAAGTAGAACCCCTCCCTTTCTACACTTTCACCCACTAAAGTAGAACACCTCCCTTCCTACACTTTCACCCACTAAAGTAGAACACCTCCCTTCCTACACTTTCACCCACTAAAGTAGAACACCTCCCTTCAAATGCACTTTCACCAAGTAAAGACTAACCCCTCGCTTCCTACACTTTATCCCACCAAAGTAGGACCCCTCGCTTCCTACACTTTCGTCCACTGAAGTAGAACCACTCCCTTCAAATGCGCTTTATCCCACTAAAGTAGAACCCCTCCCTTCTTACAGTTTTACTGACCATAATAGAACCCTTCCCACCTTACACATTCACCCACTAAAAGAGAAACCTTCCCTTCAAATGCACTTTCACCCACTAAACGTGAACCCCTCCCTTCCTACACTTTATCCCACTAAATTAGAACCCTTCTCTTCCTACACTTTCACCAACTAAAGCGGAACGCTACCCTTCAAATACACTTTCACCCAAGTGGAATCCCTCCATCCTACACTTTCGCTTACGAAAGTAGAACCCTTTCCATTCCTACACTTTCAACCACCAAAGTAGAGCCCCTCCTTTCCAACACTTTCACACACTAAAGTAGAACACCTCCCTTCAAAATAGACTTTCACCCACTCTAAAGTAGAATCCCTCACCTCTCACACTTTCGTCCACTAAAGTAGAACCCCTCCCATCAAATACACTTTCACCCACTAAATTAGAATCCCTGCCTTGTTACATTTTCACGCACTAAAGTAGAACCCCTCCTTCCTACACTTTCATCCACTTAAGTGGAACCCCCTCTCTTCAAGTGCACTCCACCCACTACAGTGGAACACCTCCCTTTAAATACACTTTCACCCACTACAGTCGAACCCCTCCCTTCCAACTTTTTATCCCACTAAAATAAAACCTATCTCTTCCTACACTTTCACCAATTTAAGTGGAACCCCCTCCCTTCAATATTGATACAATTTCACCCACTCATATAAAAAAAACTTTCCTTCCTACACTTCATCCCACTAAAGCAGAAGCCCTCCCTTCAAATACACTTTCATCCACTAAAGCAGAACCCCTCCTTCCTACACTTTTTTACTCACTAAAGTATAAGCCCTCCCTTCCTACGCTTCCACCCACTAAAGTAGAACCCATCCTTTCAAACACTTTCACCCACTAAAATAGACCCCCTCCCTTCCTATCCTTTATCCCACCAAAGTAGAACCCTTCCCTTCCTACACTTTATACCACTAAAGTAGAACCCATCCAATCCTGCATTTTCACCCACTAAAGTGGAACCCCCCTTCCTGCACTTTCATCCACTAAAGTAGAACCCCTCCCTTCCTACACTTTCGCCCACTTTAGTGGAACATTTCCATTCAAATACACTTTCACCCACTAAAGTAGAACCTCTCCTTCCTACACTTTATCCCACCAAAGTAGAACCCCTCCCTTCCTACATTTTCATCCACTAAGGTTGAGCTCTTCCTTTCCTAAACTTTCATTCACTAAAGAAGAACCCCTCCCTTCAAATACACTTTCACCGACTAAAGTTGAGCCCCTTCTTTCCTAATTTTCATCCACTAATGTAGAACCCCCTTCCCTTCAAATACACTTTCACCCACTAAAGTAGAACCCCTCCCTTCCTACACTTTATCCCACTAAAGTAGAGCACCTCCCTTCCAACACTTTATCCCACTAATGTAGAACCCCTCCCTTCATACACTTTCACCCACTAAAGTAGAACCCCTCCCTTCAAATACACTTTCATCCACTAGAGTAGAATCCTCCCTGCCTACAATTTATCCCACTAAAGTAGAACTCCTCGCTTCGTACACTTTCACCCACTTTAACGGAACTCCTCCCTTCAAATACACTTTCTCCCACTAAAGTAGAACCCTCGCTTCACACACTTTCACTCACTAAAGTAGAACCCCTCCCTTCCTACACTTTCATCCACTAAAGTAGAGCCTCTTCTTTCCTACACTTTCACCCACTAAAGTAGAACCCCTTCCTTCCTGCACTTTATCCCACTAAAGTAGAACACTCCCTTCCTACACTTTCACCCACTAAAGTAGAACCCATCGCTTCCTACAATTTATCCTTGTAAGGTAGAACTCCTTCCTTCCTACACTTTATCTCACTAAAGTAAAACACTCCCTTCCTAAACTTTCACCCACTAAAGTAGATCCCCTCCATGCCCCACACTTTCACCCACCAACGTAGGAAACCTTCCCTTCATACACTTTATCCCACTAAAGTAGAACCCCTCTTTTAAGATACACTTTCACCATTAAAGTAGAACCCCTCCCTCCTACACTTTCACACACTAAGGTAGAACCCCTCCCTTCCTGCACTTTATCCCATGAAAGTAAATCCCCTCCCTTCAAATACATATTGACCCACTAAAGTAGAACCCTGTCCTTCCTACATTTTCACCCACTAAAGTAGTGACCTCCCTTCCTACATTTTCAACCACTAAGTATAACCCCTCCCTTCCTACATTTTCACCCACTAAAGTAGAACCCCTCCCCTGCGGACATTTTCACCCACTGAAGTCGTGACGTCCCTTCCTACATTTTTACCCACTGAAGTAGTCACCTTTCCTTCCTACATTTTTACCCTCTAAAGTAGTGACCTTCCTACCTCCATTTTCACCCACTAAAGTAGTGACCTCCCTACCTACATTTTCACCCACTGAAGTAGAAACCTCCCTGCCTACATTTTCACCCACTAAAGTAGAGACCTCCCTGCTTATACTTTCACCTTGTGAAATAAGGACCCTCCCTTTCCACACCTGCACCCACAAAGTAAAGTAACACCTTTCCCTCCCTGCAGTTTAACGTAAAAACGCCTAAAGTAAAGTAGTGCCCTTCATTTCCCACGCTTTTTCCTGCTAAAGTATGACTCTTCATGTCCCTACTTCCTCCTACTAACCCTCCCTTCCCGTACTTCCACTGACAAAAGTAGTACCCTCCCATCCCATACTTGAATTGTAGCCCTCCCTGTTCATACTTTCACCCACTGAAGTAGTACCCTTCCCTGTCTACGAGTGTCAGCAAATCTTTTCAAAGTAAACGTTTTCGTTACTTTACATTCCACTGTTAGCTGTCGTTCCAAACATATTCTGGTATGGCCGCTTTGAATGTAGACACTGACTGTGGCATCAAGAAGCTTGGCAGCAGCCATCACTTCCGATTCATGGCCAAGGATCCAGGTACTGCCATGTTGGCTGACGCAACATAATATACGCGATGTCCCCATCAATGTGTTTTGCCCACACTTCGTCATCGTTAGCTCTGCGACTGTCTGCCACAGCCTGTCTGATGGGTTTATGAAATTCTGGAGACCCTGCTCTCTTTCATTTTGCTTTTGGGTGCACTTCTACAGATTGCATAATTATGTCTATTCACTACGTAGAAAAAAAAAACACGGGGTCTTTTCTCTGGAAGCAGTTCCTTTGCTGGGTGAGGGTTGTGTTGATTTCCTTTAGGGATTGTTTTTCCCCTTGGCAAAAAATTTAAAAAAAAAAAATAAAAAAAAAAAAAAAAAAAATACACGTTGTGAAGTACTAGTATGAAGTTGTGTAGTACTGGTATGAAGTTGTGGTATGAATTGTGTAGTACTGGTGTGAAGTTGTGCATTATTGGTATGAAGTAATGTGGTGTTGGTATGAATTATGTAGTACTAGTGTGAAACTGTGTGGCATTGCCATGAAATGAAAGGCTTTGTATTAAATTGCGTGGTGTATGTATGACATTGTGTAGTGTTGGTATGAAATTGTATGACATTGGTATGAAATCGGGTGGTATTAGTATGAAACTATGTGTATTGGTATGGGACTGTGCTTTCGGTATGAAATGTGGTAGCATTGGTGCTAAATAGTGTGCCACTGGAATTAAGTTTTGTGCCACGGATATAAAGTTACATGTCATTGATCAGACTAGTGTGAAGCGTTTTAGCATTGGTTTGAAGTTGTGTGTTATAAGTATGAAGCTATTTGGCGTTGATATTAAGTTGTGCGTTATAAGTGTGAAAGTTGTGCGTTATTAGTGTGAAAGTTGTGTGTTATTGGTATAAAAGTTGTGCATTATTAGTGTGAAAAGTGTGTGTTATTAGTGTGAACGTTGAGCGTTATTAGTGTGAACGTTGTGCGTTATTAGTGTAAACGTTGTGCGTTATTAGTGTGAGCGTTGTGCGTTGTTAGTGTGAAGCTATTTGGCGTTGATATGAAGTTGTGCGTTATTAGTGTGAAAGTTGCGTGTTATTAGTCTGAACGTTGTGCTTTATTAGTGTGAACGTTGTGCGTTATCAGTGTGAAGTTGTGTGTTATTAATGTGAAAGTTGTGTGTTAGCAGTATGAAGCTATTTGGCATTGGTAGGAAGATGTGTGTTATTAGTACGAAGCTATTTGGCATTGGTATGAAGACGTGTGTTATTAGTACGAAGCTATTCGTCAATGGTATGAAGATGTATGTTATTAGTACGAAGCTACTTGGTATTGGTATGAAGATGTGTGTTATTAGTACGAAGCTATTTTGCATTGGTATGAAGATGTGTGTTATTAGTACGGAGCTATTTGTCATTGGTATGAAGATGTGTGTTATTAGTAGGAAGCTATTTGGCATTGGTATGGGATTGCATGTCAGTGTCATAGTGTGTGCATATGTGCCGTGGTGACTGGTGATTGATGATGGTTGGGATGTTCACTCTGTAGCAATGTCGTGGCTTCCAACAAGTAACACTGGACAGCTGAACTACTGGAGAGAAAAAAAGAAGATCCAGCGGTAGAGGAACTGCTGCAAATTTACAGTCTAGGATTCAAAGTAAGTCGCACTCTCAACTCTTCCCCCTTAACCCTTTTTTCTAAGCCTCTCCTGTCCTCTCTCCCCCCATCCCCCACCCCCAACCCTCTGCTTACAACCATGTGTGTATGAGTGAGTATGTGTGTGTGTGTGTGTGTGTGTGGGGGGGGGGGGGGGGGCATAATTAAACGACTTGAACGACTTAAAGTGGAGATATGCCTATTGACTGAGACAGAGAAATGAATTCTATACAAAGCCCATCCCACATCGTCCTAAGCGTAAGGAGGTTATCACTGACCGGCGGGATCGCCCAGCCGTCACCGTTCTCACGTCCTGGTCCCTCCTGCTTCTGACTACGCAGCCTGGTCTGTTGCTGGTTCAGTCTGTTGTGTTCAGTCTGTTGCTGGTTCAGTCTGTTGTTGGTTCAGTCTGTTGCTGGTTCAGTCTGTTGCTGGTTCAGTCTGTTGCTGGTTCAGTCTGTTGCCGGTTCAACGTTGCTTACATTCTGCGTCTTCTTCCCGAAGGTATCCGCTAAATTACTTTGTGTGTGAGGATGATGAAAGGAGGAGGGGTGGGTGGTACGGGAGTTGAATATTGATCGAGGGGTGGTGGAGGTAGGAGGGAGGCAGCCTATATCGCTTAGCCAGTTCCGATGCCTTTTACATATTTAAATCACAAAAAAGGACGAAAGTTTGCTCACAGTCTATAGTTGCAGTAATCACTTTTAAGTGTTCACATGTTCTTTGAACCGAAGTCAAAATTCCTAATAATATTGTACGTTTATCTCTTATACATGCGCTAAACGAGCTTTGTTTCATTTTGATTTAGAATTCAAATACAACTTGTCTTCCTGGCCACATTTCAGCGCCGTTGTTGATTGAAATGCCTTACTGAGAATCCATATGCACATTGTTAATGAAACTGTGTTGTCTGTTTTTTCTATTCGTTTTGTTTAAAATCATTGAAAATATTTGGTATCGACCACCTCTTTGATTACCCAAAGTATATACTCTGCCATAACCATAAGTCTACCCCCACACCCTTGTATAGCCCTGAAACGGTGATCACAAACGACGTTCTGCTTGCTCTTGATCAGGTCAATACATCACTGTTGATTTTGCTTGACTTGAGTGCACTATTTGAGGCAATAAACCACGCCCCCGCTCATTCAGACTCTCCATCAGCATGATGACATTTCTGGAACAGGTTTGTCGTGGTTCCAGAGCTTCATAACATTGCCGCATTCGGCTGGTCAGCACTGGTGACGTTTTGTCTAATACAGAATCTGTACTGTTCGGCGTACCTCAAGGTTCAACGCTGAATCATATCTTATTCATTATCTACACGAAGGCTTAACATGAGTTCGTTGAAAGTCATTTATCTTCAACTGGTCATTTGCTGTCGACATTCAACTTTACAAGTTTTGCCATCCAGTAGAAAGAGATCTCATGAAACAAAACACACATAGCGGCATTGGTCAGGTGAAATCTGTTCAGACTGAACACAAATTGAAACTGAAGGACGATAAATGTGAATCCTTCCTCATTCCCTCAAACAGATCTTTAGCAACGGTCCCAAGCCATTCACTGTCCGTGTTACAGACTGTCACATTCCCTTGACCTCCTCTGCCCGCCTCCTCTCTGGTGACACATCACACGACAAGCACACAACTCTCTGGTGACATGTCACATGACAAGCACACAGCTCTCTCTGGTGACATGTCACTTGACAAGCACACAACTCCTCTCTGGTGACATGTCACACGACAAGCACACAACTCTCCGGTGACATGTCACACGACAAGCACACAACTCCTCTCTGGTGACATGTCACACGACAAGCACACAACTCCTCTCTCGGTGACACGTCACACGACAAGCACACAACTCCTCTCTGATGACACGTCACACGACAAGCACAGAACTCCTCTCTGGTGACATGTCACACGACAAGCACACAACTCCTCTCTGGTGACATGTCACACGACAAGCACACAACTCCTCTCTGGTGACATGTCACACGACAAACACACAGTTCTTCTCTGGTGACATGTCACACGACAAGCACACAACTCCTCTCTGATGACATGTCACATGACAAGCACACAACTCCTCTCTGGTGACATGTCACATGACAAGCACACAACTCTCTGGTGACATGTCACACGACAAGCACACAACTTCTCTCTGGTGACATGTCACACGACAAGCACACAACTCCCCTCTGATGACAAGCACACAGCTCACATCTGCAGATCTGCCCGCCTCCCCCCTCTGATGACATGTCACACGACAAGCACACAGCTCACATCTGCAGATCTGCTTATGCAGTTCTCCTTCACAGAAACTCCATCCGTCATGACCTCACGACTGCAGCGAGAAAAAAACGTTGGTCTGATCTTTTGTGTCCTGTCTACACTAGATGATGGCAATTGTCTTCACGCCGGATGTCCTGGAAAGTGCATAGATAAGCTACAAACAGTACACCATTGAGCTCCGAGGTTTGTCCTTAAGGCCAAAAAACGAGACTACGTCTAACCGCTATTACGGACCCTACACCCATTACCTGTTAAGCATGCATTCAGTACAGGCGATCTCTCACTTGCCACAGTTTCTACTCAGAATTTGCTGTAGCATACATTTCAAATCTTCTGTTTCTTTACCATTTGGAGCACTGTGTATTCCAAAGCAAAAGACATTTGGAACACGTGCTTTTTGATTCATGGCCCCATAAACTCCCCACCAAAAATCATGTGATGCGTTGAATCAAAAGTTACATCTAACTTTCATCCATACAACCCGGATTTCCGGTTTTTTAGAAATCCTACCCTTCCGTCCTGCAGCCCGGAAACCGGGCAGCACAAAATTCCTCCTTTCCTTCCTGCGGCCCGGAAAATCGGTTCTTGCGGTAAGCGCGCTTTGAACTTCGCGCTAGTCACGTCATCGGTACACGTCATGACCGGGTCGCTCGCACGGCAGTGTTTATGAATGGAATGGATGCCAGACGGCCCCTACAGCATGGGAAAGTGGTCGCCGCTCTATTCTGGCTGGTCTGCTACTGCATACGTGGTAGTTCTCATTTACACTTCCCTTTTTTTCTCTCTAAATCCAGGAATGAAGGGAATACTCGTATTATAAGAATCTAGGAACAAGAGGTAGTATGGTTCATAGAAAAGTGGGAATGAAAGAGTTTTAAGAACGCATTAGAAAACATATGTATTCTCGCTGCACAACATAAACTAACCAGCCCAGTGTTATTACTTTCTCTATCTTCATGAAAGCGCATGCACATGGATTATACCCACACACATCTGCACGGTTTGATCAATCTATTACGTATGCAATGTGTTGCGGTTTTGGTGATGTTTTAATTAATTGTTTTGTACGTTTATGCACCACTTTACTTGAGCTTGTAAATGTTGTACTGTGTGTGTGATGTATTGCTTTTTTTTTCATTTCATTTCACTTCTTTCCTACTTTTTATTGGTTCTCGGTGGTGTTTTTCTTAGTTTTTCATAACAAAGTGATATTATGTGTAGTAAGTGTGTGTGTGTGTGTGTGTGTGTGTGTGTGTGTGTGTGTGTGTGTGTGTGTGCGCCAGTTACCTCCTTTTGTTCTATTTCATTTTTTAACTGTCTCTATTGTGAAATGCAGTGAGCCTGATAATAGAGTGGAGACCAGTTCCTTATAGGTCGCCACATTCATGAGGTTAGCATTATGTATCTGTTCAACATTAACCTGTGTCAAAACCCTGACAACGCCTGATGAGTGTGACGTCACAACGTTTTGAATAATGATGACGAAGCGGCACAGTTAAATACCAGAGGTGCAAAATGCAGTTCACCATAAATAAGACACTTTGGATGCCGTGGATTTCAGATATTTTTTGTATCTATAGGAAGTACAAAGGATTTTACCATCAAAGAAATCATGTCAGTTATTTAAAGCACGTAACTGAAAATGTACTCTCAAAAACTTATTTAATGAAATGAACGCTGTTGGCAAATAACTGAAAGTCATTAATGAACTAAGTAACAATTGCTATCAATGCCAAGTCAACAGCTCTGAAAAACCTTGAGAAGATGGCATATAAGAAAGTACATTTGCAGTCTTTTTTGTGTCTGTTGGGCTTTTTCTTTGTGTTTACTGTTGCCAGTTGAGAGTGCAAAAGTGATTTTGTCACCTAGTTCCTTGTTGATTCATATTTCAATCTGCAGTTTCACTCAATGCATTTCAAATTGCATTTCAGATTTCACCGTGCCCAAATTCAACTGGACAGAGAAGAAATGCTATGAAAACATGACTGGAGGTAAGTTGTTGAAACCCATTTTGATTATGAATTACACTCATTAACGTAGCAGATCCAGTTCAAGTCAAAGAAGACCACAGAAAAATCAGCTAACAACGGGCGGCTACACTTCTGATCTTCACAATGACCGGGATTAGTCTTGGGATCAAGAATGCAGTATGGTAGTGTGTGATTTGACAAAGGTGGGCCCTGGCCAGGGAGGTCCTCATCCATTGGAATACCTGTTCAGTTCATGTTGTTTACGCTCTGTTACAGTGCGAAACACAATACGGCAGGTGCTGGTCCTGAATCAGAAGCAACCTGTGCCATACTGTCTAATGTGCGTGTCACAAATTGGGAGAATACCTTGAGATTTGCATGACCGTGTTTAACCTCACCGTTATGGTGACCGCATTCCGTCTTCGGAGATGATGTCTAAACACGATGCCAAGGGGCATGTCTTTTACGTTGGAGTCCCAGCGACACATGAATTGTGTTCTTCTCCAAAAGATGGAGGGGACTTTGACACACGTGCGATCCTGTTCATGTATGTGTTCATGTACAGGGCCTCGGTTTGGAGTCTCTCATCCCAGAGAAGTTAACTCCAAGGGGAAACCATTCTCTACGCTGCTGGCCTTAGGCGAGAAATCGATATCCAAAGCCTGGAATGAGAGTATCACGCTTTCCCCGCTGGGCCCGCCGGTCCCTGATATCTTAGGATGATGTTCCAGTCTCACATGGAATCCATACCGGGGCTTGTCCACACTGTCTGCTGACCAAGCCAATTTGCGTCATCTTGGACAGGCGAAGTGAGAAACGTCTACACTTCGTTCAAGTAAAACCCGAACTCCTTCTCTTCTCCTTGGAGTTCACCTGTGCTGGTTAACATTTTCCCCCCACGTACATTTCTGCCCTTTGATAACCGATCTCCTCCACACTTCAGTCAATACGGTGAGAGTGCATTCCCTTTGCAGCACCCCCTTTAAACAACAGTAAGAAGGTACACCCGAAGAGGGGAACATCTGTTTTTGATAATAGTTCTGCTCCCCTATCTCTCTCTCTCTCTCTCTCTCTCTCTCTCTCTCTCTCTCTCTCTCTCTCTGGTCACATGATTTGACACGAAGCGACAGGGCGCCATTTATTTCAGCTGCAGCAATTGTTTTCAATTTTCCTGCAAGAATGCCAGTTACTGGACTTCCAGCGACTGTAGAGACAGCCCTAAACGCCCTGCTGACTGAAAACTGTGTTTCAAGTTGGAAAATCACTGGAGAAGGCAGCAACACAGTGGTCGTTCTGCGACTGAAGCCGGTCAGCCCAGTGTCAACAACAATGGCGGATCCTGTGCTGAACCGGAGAACGCAAGTTCAGTACAGGAAGAAGCCCCCCAGCCAGGTGCGACGAGATCAAGAGAGAGCGAAGCAGCAGAACAGACGTCTTGAACAGGTTGGTGCTGGTCTCGGTACCACTAGTGACGCCAAAGAACTGGCCGTGCCGGACACCGAATTGGACGAACTCAGTACACAGCACAGTGCGGAAGAACACATCAAGCCGACTCGCCATGATAGTGACACGTCGCATGTTCAGGATACGCTTCTGCCATTGCATTCCGATCTGCCGGAGTGTAACATCAGGGACGCAGAAACCACCCGTTGGACACAGACACAAGTCTGAACAAGTTATAGACAAAATTGTCGCGGGTTTTGACACGGGAGTGGTTAAAGATTATGTCGCTACCCTGACAGAGCAAGAGGTGCAGAGACGATTGCGAGATCCACACAGAAATCAAGCATTTCGGAAGGTCGTGATTCATCAAACGGATGATGTGGGTGTGCTGCTATGTGAGTCAGACGATGTCGTTCTGGAATATTCCTGCGATCAGTGTTCGGAGGACGATTGCTTATTCTGGTTTGTAAAGCAGGAAGAGAGAAACATGTCAACAGAAGAATGTGTTAAACTGGCCTGCTTACGGAAAGGAAGACGCATCGGCCACACACGAAGCATGCAGAGACCCAAACACGTGCTATACGGCGGCTGCACGCTCTCCTCGGATTGATTCAGTTCTACCTGGGGTGACGGTCATCTAGAAAAAAAAAAAAAAAAAAAAAAAGAAAGTGAACGCATACCAGTGACATTTTTTCGTACTCGATTTTGTCATGTTAAGTGAAAGAAAAGAACATTGATGTGGTTCACATGTCGATGAAATCGAAAATCGAGTCACGCTTTGTTGCTGTACATCGCGCCGATTTGCTTAATGGGCTTCACAGCCTAACAGCATTAAATTTCGTTCTCTCTCTCTCTCTCTCTCTCTCTCTCTCTCTCTCTCTCTCTCTCTCTCTCTCTCTCTCTCTACGTCCTTGTTGTGGGGCTTCCATTTTCATATTTCTCACCTCCCTGTCTTTTGAATGCAAGTTATTTTTGTTGTTGTTGTTGTTTATGCAATGAGTTTGATCCATAAATGCAACACACAAATTGTACTAAACTTCTAGCACAGTAAAAGCATATATCTTGACTGCAAACACGTTTCTAAACACGTATGTGTGCAAGTTTTAGCATTGACTGCAGTTGTTTAACGCCATGGCATATGTTTTCTGAATTCAATTTTTGTTAAATCATGAGCACAGTGTGTGGTGTGTGTGAGTGTGTGTGTGTGTGTGTGTGTGTGTGTGTGTGTGTGTGTGTGTGTGTGTGTGTGTGCGTGCGTGCGTGCGTGCGTGTGTGTGTGTGTGTGTGTGTGTGTGTGTGTGTGTGTGTGTGTGTGTGTGTGTGTGTGCACGCGCGCGCGTGTGTTTGTGTGTATGTGAGTGAGTGTGTGTGTGTGTGTGTGTGTGTGTGTGTGTGTGTGTGTGTGTGTGTGTGTTGACGGCAGATAATTCATAAGATTACGAAGTGTACTTATCTTTTTATAAAATGTGAAACCAAATCCGTGCGTTTTGAGCCCTTCCATGACAAAACGGAGCAATGTTTCAGCCAGTCCCTGCTACGATACTACCTGTCCACGGCAGTTCCCCTCCTCCCTCAGAGACAGACTGCAGCAGATGCTGTCCGCACGTGCCACCATTCCTGCACGATACCTCCAAGCCCTAGCGTCAGCAGCCCAGCCCGTGACGTCACATAAGTACATTTTCGTCACAGGCGCGTCATCCAATCACTACAAGGAAATGCAGGGGCTTCTATACAATTTGTTCTACACCTTGTTTCCCCGCATGAAGGGCCAGGACTTCGCTCTTGTGGTCTACAATTTGGGTCTCACGCCACGCGAGAAGGAGCTGGTAAGTGTGTCCAGCTCTTGGCCTGGTTTTAGAAACTGCTGTGCACCTTGGATTGGTTTGAACCTCAAAGAAAGATCCCACCAAAACAGTCACAAACAGTAGAAGCAACAACTGCGTTACATAGGGACGTCGAAAAAGATAGCTATCACTAGATCTAAAAATGAACACCACCATAAGAAGAGGACAAAACTGTAATCATACAGTGCAAAAAGTATTTCAGAAAGTCATTTGACAAGAAAATTACGATTTTTCAAGTGATGAAATTTGGGCCCACCTTTTTAAGCGTTGAAATGCACTTGAGGTCTGTGAGCGCAAAACGAGACCTGGACACACACTGGAATCACGTGATTAAAAAAAAAAACGCTCTGAAATTTCATGTATGGCAAATCAATTATCAGCTTAATTAGTCGCGGTTCCCTCAGGACCTATACATTTTTATGGGTCGCACATGACCCATGCCATCGGTTGAGAAATAAGTTGCAGAGCCGCTCTTTATCTGGTGTGGGTCTTACAAGACCCACGCGATCTGAATAGGAATAAGCAATAGGAAAAGCCTCTACAACATGTGTGGATCTTGGGCGACCCGAATGATCGAGTCTGTGTGGTCAAAAACGTCATCCGGTAAAGGTTAAGGTCGCGAAAGGTTACGTCAGCAGACGAAAGGCGACAAACGGATCCAATGACCATGGCTGTTCCATCTCTCTGACCCGCCATCACAGCGCTTCCAACTTTCCGGGATGAGATTAAGATATGAGCGCGAACGTCGCGACTCACATGAGGCCGGGCAGACACACCTCAAAGTGAACAATCTACAGCAACAAGTTTCATTAACAAAATCTAAATCAGTCTTTTTTTTTTTTTTTTTTTTTTTTTTTTTTGCGCTGTTGGAGTGAAGGCGCACTTTTGAACCAGCACGCAGCTTGCAGAAACCTTCCACTGCGACACGCTGCCTTCGTTTCTCTTCCTGTGTGTATGATTTCACATGCGATGAATTCCAGTCAAGCCATGCTCGCGCGGCAGACGACCCAAAATGTTAGTCACATGCGCAGAAGGTCGTCGAGGAAGTGGTATCGGCGCAAGATCTGCACGTCTTAACTTTATGCCGTGGTATTTTGTTGCCAATCGGAAGGAAGTGAACAGGATTGGACGAATCACGAAGACTGATGCAGGAAAAAAAAAAACTGCATGTAAACTACAAAGAAACAAAGATGCAATAATATGCAAAGCATACCAGCCACCGTGGCGAAGTGGTTAGCGTCGCGGACTCCCGGCTGGGAGGTCGTGGGTTCGAATCCCATCAGAGTCATGTGGGTTTTTTCTGCCCCGACCGGCTCCTACCCAGAGTTGAGTTTGCTGCGGACTCAGTTGGGAAGACTGGGACCACACAGTCGAGTTTCATCCACTTAATGGATGCGTTTCTGAGAGTGTTGCTCAAATTTCCTGACCAACACTGCAGGTTCCTGTATCTCTCGGGCCTGGGTTGACGCCGGGATATATTATGAAAGGAAGCGTAGAGTACAGCCCTGTCATGTAGTCTCAGACCGAAATGGAAATCCGTAGCGCCATCTAAATCATCCTCATTCTCATCGATCAGCATAATAAAAAAAAAATGTCTCAAATTCTGTGGCCCTTCATGACCTGCTCTCATGGTGACCTCAATTTCGATGTCCTCTGCAAGTTTGTGGTCTTGGTTTGGTTCCGTCGGGGTCACCGGTATCGGCGAGTCCATGAGGGCTGTCGTTGGACGGACGTGGTGGCGCCCTCCGGAGGGAGAGCTCACTCACGCCGGCTTCGCGCGACTAAGCAATTATTGTCGTCAGTACGGGGCTTAGTAGGTTGTGTCCTGCGTATGTTAGATCAGAACAGGCGCCACTGAACACCACCGAAGTGACTCGGCAGCAGTGCAGTGTCTCCTCCAGTGGGTTGCCTCTTGACGACTTGACATTGACTGCTCCTTGTGGATTGCCGGTGCCGGGGCTGACCGGACTGTGGCTGTGGACGGGGTGTCGGAATGAGCGGCGTGGGTGCACTGCCTCTGAGGTGGCGCAGAAGTTGGGACAGCAAAAAAAAAAAAAAAAAATGCAAAGCATATAAACATATTCCCAGTTTATCCTGAATACGCGTGAGATATTCCATAAAGAGGAAAAACCTTCTTGGACTGGTTTAACCATTAGTAATGGCTATTCTGGTAAATATCAGCCATCATCTGCGACTACTTTCTGAGATATTCCATAAACAGGAAAAAAAAACTGTTATGGGTCGTTATAGCCGTTAGTAACGGGTATAACGGTAAACTAAAACGTCAGGCATCATCCGTGACCCATAACGAACATACCTACAAATTTTCAGAAAGATCGATAAAGCACTTTTTGAGATATTTCATAAAAAGAAAGAAAAACCGTTTATGGGCCGTTATAGTCGTTAGTAACGGCTATAACGGTAAACTAAAACATTGGGCATCCGTGACCCATGATGAGCATACCTGCTAATTTTCACAAAGATCAGCCAAGTACTTTCTGAGATATTCCTTGAAGAAAAAACGGTTAAAGGCCGTCACAGCCATTAGTAACGGCTATAACGGTAAACTAAAACATCGGGCATTATTCGTCACCCATAATGAACATACCTACAAATTTTCAGAAAGATCGGCCAAGTACTCTCTGAGATATTCCATAACGAAGAAAAAACGTTACAGGCCGTTACAGCCGTTAGTAACGGCTATAACGGGTAAACTAAAACGTCGGGCATCATTCGTGACCCATAATGAACGTACCTACAAATTTTCAGGAAGATCGGCCCAATAGTTTTGTCTGGAGCGAGTGGAACATATTTTTGACCATGGACGGACAGACACACACACACACACACACACACACACACACACACACACACACACACACACACACACACAGCATTTCTTCGTTCCCATTCTAAAGTACTCCCTGTTCTGTAAGAACTGGGAGTAAAAAAAAAAAAAAAAAAAAAAAAATAGACAAATCCAGTCTTCAGTATGATTCATCTGCTTCTGTTTGGAGTCCACATCTTCATCCTAATGAACAAGACTGGTGCTGTGGTCATGGATTGGCCATCAAACAGGAAAGTTGTCCAGCTATACGTTTTGGCATTCATTTTGTCCACTCGCACCAAAAATTGTAATATTCTCTGATTGGTAGATGGAAACCTCGGCTTTTTCACTCTCAGTTGCAAATATTCTGACTGGAAAGTCGTTACTTCGTGACAGAAATACTGCGCAGGACATTTGACGCACTCTCAATTTTTGAGGGCATAGTTTTTGTGCCATATGTACATTCATATATAGTATGTAGGTTCATATCTTTATAACACTGTTCACAGCCGTTTTTAAAGCCGTAACTTATACTGCGTGTAAGGAAGCAAGAACGTTTGCTCAAAGTATTGAGTCGACGTGGTGGCACCTACAGGAGAAAGATGGTGACAGTGCCTTCACCTATACAAATATGTGGCATCAACCTTATGAAAATTTTTCAGGCTTAAACAAAAAGTGGAAATTGTCCAGTGTTCAAAATGTACTTCACTGGAACTGTCCACAAACCACACAAAAAAATGATAAAATGCTCTGTGTGTGTGTGTGTGTGTGTGTGTGTGTGTGTGTCTCTTTTCCTTGGTTGTTTAAATGTCGCGTTTTCGATCCGTTAGGTAGGTGGATGAGTGAACAGGAAATCAGTTAGAGTCATTCCGTTGTGATTTGCTTTTGATTTGCGTGTGTTCCAAGTCGTGTTGACGTGAACACTCTGAGCTAAGCAAGTATCCCAAACCGTGGAGAAAAAAAACAACCAATAAAGTGGAGAGTCCTGATTGATCGCTCGTGCAAACACACACACACACACACACACACACACACACACACACACACACACACACACACACACACACTTATCAATCATAACACCCTCATTTTTTTAAACTTGTGTCTGTTTTGTGTCGTCAGAAATGTTCACAGGAATCGCTTTGCTAAAAATCATTAAAAGGAGAGAAGGAGGACAGCAACTAATTACCTTTCCTTCGACTCGTATTGTCGGAAATTTGCGGCCCTTTGTAAGCTGAACCGCCCACGTCACGCTAGAGCGAGATTGACTTGTTTCTAAGAGTACTGAAACCAAAGTGGATGCTGGGAAGGGCTGGAACAGGACAAACACTGTGACGACTATTTCTTCATGACAACGTTTTACAAGCGCTTTTCTTTGTTTTCACAAACTTTGATTGGGTAATTTTGGAGTTTACATATGGTTAAAAGAGGACAGTGTGCAGAGACGTCTACAAACATCGGAGCCGTATTTGTGTAATATATACACTTAGAATACTGTCTTGAGAGAGAGAGGAGAATAAAATCTGTGAATGTTACCATGGACAAGCATTCAACAGAAAATATAACATTAGGAAGCTCTCTCTCTCTCTCTCTCTCTCTCTCTCTCTCTCTCTCTCTCTCTCTCTGGGGGGGGGGGGTAGTAGTCTAGGAATATGATTTAATTAAGTAAAATGAGTATGGAAAATGGGCATATAACAGAAAAATCAATTGTATAAGGAAACATGTATGGAAGAGGAAGCTTAGACTAAGTAATGAAATCGGTATATACATACACATGTAAAATTACGAAATGAATACAAAGGGAAACATAGATAAATAATTGACCATGAAGTGATGAAGTATACAAATAAGATAAACAGGAAACGAAAGTAGGACAAGAACTTGGCCAGTTCAGTAAAGCAAACAGCAAGGCACATAGAAGTATTTGTTTAGATGTAGGTCAACATGCAAATCAGCAAAGTCGCTTCCCACTCCGCCGCACGCACACCATGAACGAGCGCCAACTCTCCCGCTGTCCGTCTCCAGAGCTCACCCATTCTCTTTATCTTGCTCTCTGTTTAGAGAGGGGAGGGGGAGGGGTGGAGTGGAGCGTGAGGTGGATGGGGCGACAGTGGGAGGCAGTGAGAGTGAGGGTGGGAGAGAGAGAGGGTGTACATAAAGAAATGAGAATTGCCTGTTGAATCTTGGCTGGATGGTCTGCTAAGAAATGGGCTGTCCATAGTTCATATGATAAAAGTATGGTTTCAAACCTTTCGAATAATGTTAGCTATTATATGCATTTTGATTATTTTCTGACAGTTGCTTTGAATTATTAAAGTTTGATTCTAAGGATCTGACCATCAAGAGATTCCTCTGGTCAACAGGCAATTTAGGCACACGTGTTCGAGTCAAGTGTCAACATGACCCACGGGACAGGATACGACAGGGTCATAGGCTGAAAAGAAATAGGGTAAACTACAATTAAAGTGAAAATAACTGAAGGAATGTACCAACCTGATAATGGAAAGCGACAAGGATATAGTAATTCATCCATGGGGCTGCTAAATCCAGCGAATATAAACAAACACAAGTTCAACACCACACGGACACGACCACAGTAGAACACACTCTGAGTGTCAAGGTTAGCATGGCAGCTATTGTTATACAGACCCAAGATTCGGGGTTTACCCATGCACGGATGAGAACGATATGCTAATTTTGCGCATGTGTAGACAAAGTAAATAAAAGATGCTTAAAATAGAACGGCTTTCTGGAGAATCATACAACGCAGGTGTAGAAAGGTCTTCACTCTAAATGTAATTGATAATATAATGAGGGAAATCAAGTAGAAAACATGTGTTTTGTATGGTAATATCAACAGTATTCATATCCTGAGTTTTAAAAATAATATATACTACATACTTATATTACGTTCATAAAGAACAACGTACGAAGAAGCATTAATGTATCATTAAGACAGAATTCTGCATGTACATATTGTCATGGAAGAATTTTTGTTGCAGTCATGGTAAATTTTGTTCTTATTATATAAAATTGATTTATTTCTAGTTGCGTACTCATGTGAATAGGCTGATGGCTTCACATTGAAGTCACGAGTTACGAGTCTCTCTCTCTCTCTGCGTGTGTTTTTGTGCATGCACGACTATGTCCACGCACGTGAATGTATGTGTCTGTATCAGTGCTCAACCAATCACGACTGCAAATCCCAAACGGACTATGAACATGGACCAAATGAAATATCCATGTGTCTGTGGAAAGCGTTTCGCTACCACCTGTGGCATGAAGATCCACAGAACAAAGATGGGATGTGTGAAGACTCATCTGAATGAGCAGCAGCGCACTGCATCAGCAGCTAAGACGTCGGAAGACCAAGGCCAGGATTTAAACCACAGTGCTAAGGACATCCATGCTGTTGGTTCGGATGAGGAATTTGCACAGGCCCTTGATGCCAGGCGCCGGAAACTCAACCTGCCACGAGCAAACGAGACTGAAGATTGGGAGAAACTGGATGCAAAAATCGTCCAAAGACTCGATGCACTGATAGGGAAAAGCACCCTGGAACACAAACTAGCCACACATGGGGACATTGTGTATGCCACATGTAGAGACGCCTATGGAGCGAAACTACCCAAAGAGAAAACACCTCCAAAGAAATCCAGACGCCAAGAAGAGATGGACAAGATCAGGGTCCAAAAGAAAAAAACTCAAGAAGCAAATGAAGACCACACCACCGGCTGGAAAAACAAGGCTTGGAAAAACTCTGGGAAGACCTAAAAACAAAGCACAGCGCCCTCAGCAAAGTGGAATCTGCAAGGAAGACGAATAGCAAAAAGAAGAAGACACAAGAGCGCTTCTTCAGAGACCCCTTCCAGTTTGCCAGAACTCTGAGCGGCCAAAATCTGGGACCCTAAGTGTGGACAAAGGAGTTCTTGAGCAGCATCTGAGGAAAACATACTCTCACTCACAGAGCAAAGCACCACTCGACATTTAAGGTCTGGTGTGGCCAACCAATCCTGAGGAACAGTTCAGTGACAAGCCTCCAACATTGGCGGAAATCAAGAAGGTGGTCGACAAAAAGCCGAGCCAAATCATCACTAGGGCCAAACGAAGTACCTCACCAGCTTTACAAGAAATGTCCCAAGGTACAGGAGTGGCTCCACAGGCTGCTGCGATCAGCTTGGAGAAACCAGAAGATCAGCGGCCAGTGGATGATGGCAGATGGTGTGTTTATCCCCAAAGAGCAAAACTCAAGTGACATCAGCCAGTTCAGACAAATATCACTACTGAACGTCGAAGGGAAAATCTTCTTTGTCATGGCAGCAAGGCTGACCAAGTACCTCATGGAAAACAAGTACTTGGATGTGTCAGTCCAGAAAGGTGGCATCCCAGGCGCGGCTGGCTGTGTAGAACACGCCACAATGATCTGGGACGCAATCCAAAAAGCAAAAACAGAAAAGAGAGACCCGGACGTAGTTTGGTTGATCTGGCAAAACGCATATGGATCTGTACCCCATGAGATGATACAGTTGGTTCTTGAGATGTACCACGTGCCAAAGAACATCTGCAACATGCTCAAGAAGTACTTCAATTACTTCTCAATGTGGTTCTCTACCAAGGAGTACACAACAGATTGGATCAACTTGGAAGTGGGCATTGCAATGGGCTGTGCAATTTCCCCAATACTGTTCGTGTTAGCAGTGGAAGTCATCTTGAAAGCAGCAACAAGCAAACACAAGACAAACAGACCTTGGCAATGGATACAAGATGCTCCCTCTCAAGGCCTTCATGGATGACACTACAGTGATTTCATCCAAAGAAGACGAGACACGTCATGTGCTGGAGAGGCTGGATGACATAGTTGCCTCATCCAGAATGAATTCAAGCCAAAGAAATCACGGAGTTTCTCACTGAGGAAAGGAAAAGTGGCCGAATCTGTGGTCTTCAGTGTTGCCAACCAGGCCATTCCGAACAGTTACAGAAGAGCCAGTCAAGAGCCTTGAAGATGGCATGATGATACGCTGAAAGACACACAAAAGAGCAAAAGAAACCAAACAGATGTCGGAAGAAGGCTTGGAGACCACTGACCAGTGTGGACTCCCTGGCAAATACAAGGTCTGGTGTCTGCAGTTCATGCTGATACCAAAGCTCCTATGGCCTCTGATGATACACGACATCTGCACCAGCATAGTGGAGGCAATGGAATCCAAAATCAACAAGTTCACAAGGAAATGGCTTGGTGTCCCACCCTGTCTGACTGACATAGTGCTGTACTGTCGCCAAGCAAAGCTGAAACTACCACTGAAATCCATCCTGGAGGAATACAAAGCAGGGAAGATCAGACTTCAAAGCATGCTGGATGACTCAGGAGACAAGGTGGCAGAAGCAATCAAGCCCCAGCTGAAGACAGGCAGAAAATGGAAAGTTCAAGAGGCGATGGATTCTGCAAAAGAAAGTCTCAAGATCAGAGAAATAACAGAACACACACAGACCAACAGACAAGGACTGGGGGTGACCAAAACACTGAATGGTGGTCAAAGGCCAAAGGAAAAGCCAAAAGAGACATGATGATTCAGGAGATGAGAAAAAGAAGAAGACCAAAAAAGACTCCAAAAAGCAGTCCAGCAGAGCCTGCAAGGGCAATGGACAACGTGAGAGAATGCACTCCAAAGGAGTCTCACTTGGAAGGACATTTGGCATATGGCCCTTCTGAGAATCAGCTTCATTCTCAGATCTGCATATGACCTGCCCTCAAATGCAAACCTGGTGAAGTGGGGAAAAAAAAAAGACGATCCTTCATGCCCCCTCTGCTATGAAAAACAAAGAGTGGAGCATGTCCTAAGCTCATGTAAAGTAACCCTGGCTCAAGAAAGGTACACATGGAGGCAA
Source organism: Conus betulinus (assembly GCA_016801955.1). Taxonomy (NCBI): domain Eukaryota; kingdom Metazoa; phylum Mollusca; class Gastropoda; order Neogastropoda; family Conidae; genus Conus; species Conus betulinus. The sequence continues at coordinate 340,437 of JADBJO010000903.1, read as the reverse complement.
ACCAAGCTGCTCAAAGATTGTACAAGTAGTCTGGGCTAGTACCAACACCACAAAATGGAAATCAGGGACCAAAAAGCACCCGCAACATTCTTCATGGCAGGAGGCAGCGAATCATGGCCAAGAACAACAGTGCCACTCGGAACATGCAGGCAGGGTCTGCTGGATGAGCAGCTGACTGGGAGTAAAATGCAGACCTCCCAGAATGGAAGAGTCAACCAGAGATTATCAGCAAGAGTGGCATGAGACCAGACATAGTCCACTCTCAGTCAACCAAGCAGCTGATCATGATCGAGCTCACGGTGCCATATGAGAACAGAATGGAGGCAGCTCAAATCGACAAGACTGTAAAGTATGCTGATCTGGCAAACAGCCTGAGGAGAGAAGGCTATCAGGTCAAAGTCCTCACTGCAGAAATTGGAGCTAGTGGGTTTGTAGAAACGTATGCATATAGCCTCATGAAACAGCTCTCAGTTGCAGGAAGGGAAAAAACAGAGAGCCCTGAAAGCAATGGCAGAAGCAGCAGAGAGGTGTTCAAGCTGGATCTCTGGTCAGGAGGAACAAAAGTGAACTTCATAAGGCTTAACTTTCCTACAAAATGTCAGGTGTCCCAGTTGCTCAGTGGTTAGTGCGCGAGTCATTAAGTGGAAAATGAGCATGTCCAGAGGGGCATGAGTTCGAATCCCAGCCATGGCTCGTCCCAAGATGGGAAAAAAAAAGGTCAGCAGAGGGACATCCGGAGTCATGAACCGGTAAGGGCCGAAACACTTACTTGAAGGGGGCTTCTCTTCTGTGGACTCTCTGCTGCCACGCTCTCCACGAGTTTCTTTCTACTGTGTTGATAAAATGGGAATATTTCATTTTTACATGTGTAACAAAAGCAACAACAAAGAGCCTTTTTCCAGTTATATATATATATATATACACACACACACACACACACACACACACACACACACACACAGTGTGTATGTGTGTGTGTGTGTGTGTGTATGTGTCCAGGACACATTAACACAAAACTTCAATGTTTGTTTCATAATTTACAGTGCCTTTAACATAGGTTCGCCAGTGTGTGTGTGTGTGTGTGTGTGTGTGTGTGTGTGTGTGTGTGTGTGTGTGTGTGTGTGTGTAATGTAAACAAATATAATCCAATATTTTGGGCAGCTCTTTTTTTTTCAAAGATGACAGACTGTAATCACGTCAAAAGTGGAGCGATATCATTAGGTTGATATATATATATATATATATATATATATATATATATATATATATATATATATATATATATATATAAACAGTCAAAGTAGATAAAAATCCAAACAAACAAGATTAAAATATCCCAAATTTTCGGCTTTATTCGCTTTATTCGCCTTCGTCAGGGGTAACAGACTGTGACAGTAAAACGCTCGCATTCTCCACCCTAAGATCCTGAACACGAATCACGAACGTATGCAGCAGGGAAAAGGCACCTTAACAAAAAAGTTTAACTTTAAAATAAAACGTTGAGTATAAAACATTTCATCAATAGGAAACATAAACTTAGATGGGAGTGAAGGGTGAGGGGGCCACGGATTGACAATAGGTTGACCATAATTTACATTGCCACCACAGACCACGATCTTGACACGTGCAACGTGAGAGAGCGAGAGAGAGAGAGAGAGAGAGCGTGCACGGGGTGGGAGTGAGTGGGTGGGGATTCGGCGTTCGGAGAAGCAGCAAAAGAAAAAAACTTTCACCAGTGCCTGTTCATTGGGGTTGGAGAAAATTAGTTTTATTGTATATGTATATATATATATATATATATATATATATATATATATATATATATATATATTGTATATATATATATATATATATATATATATATATATATATATAAATAAACTAATAAATTCCAAGGATAAGTATCGAGCACCATTCCAGCAACTTATGGAGCAGCTTGGTGTTACAATGACTGCAAGAAATAACGAATTATAAACAAAGCTTGCTCTTATGTCTTAGATTGTAGAAATAGGGGGGTGATAAGCCTTCATACCTGCAGTGGTAGATAATTCTGCCTAACTGACAGTGTGTGCTTGAGTGGGTGAATGGGGAATAATAAGTGCTTCTCAAAATGAACCTTCAGCAAGCTCATAGCCTCTGAAGTGGGAGACAATGTCCTATGGGGAGGAAGCTCACTAACATATAACTCCTGGTCAGATACCGGTATTTCAAAACCTGATTGTTTCTCCTCAGTGACCGCGGAAAGTGGTAATTTGACTCCTCTGCCTTTTCAGTTTTAGAAGAATGCTATACCAGAAAAAAGCTGGTGTGCAATACCGTAGTATGTTTGTTGAGTTTTCAAAAAAACCAACCAAAGGTGCCAGCTAAGAAGCAAAAGAAAATCATGAAAGAGCAAAACAAGCTAAATTTTCTTGTGAAAAGTAGAAAATATAAAAAGATAACCTCTAAAGACACAAGTGCTGAGGGCCAGTTCTTGGAAGGAATCTGCAAGGGACTAGATTACAATAAACTAATAAATTCCAAGGATAAGTACCGAGCACCATTCCAGCAACTTACGGAGCAGCTTTGTGTTGCAATGACTGCAAGAAATAACGAATTATAAACAAAGCTGTTCTTATGTCTTAGATTGTAGAAATAGGGGGGTGATAAGCCTTCATATTTGCAGTGGTAGATAATTCTGCCTAACTGACAGTATGTGCTTGAGTGGGTGAATGGGGAATAATAAATGCTTCTCAAAATGAACCTTCAGCAAGCTTATAGTCTCTGAAGCAGGAGATAATCTCCTATGGGGAGGAGGAAGCTCACTAACATATAACTCCTGGTCAGATACTGGTATTTCGAAACCTGATTGTTTCTCCTCAGTGACTGCAGAAAGTGGTAATTTGACTCCTCTGCCTTTTCGGTTTTAAGAAGAATACTATACCAGAAAAAGGCTGGTGTGCAATACTGTAGTATGTTTGTGTGAGTTTTTAAAAACCCAACCAAAGGTACCACTACAGATATGAAGGCTTACCACCACCCCCCCCCCCCCCCCCCCCCCCACCCCCCCCCCCCCCCCCCCCCCCCCCCCCCCCCCCTATTTCTGCAATCTAAGACATAAGAGCAAGCTTTGTTTATAATTCGTTATTTCTTGCAGTCATCTCAACACAAAACTGTTCCGTAAGTTGCTGGAATGGTGCTCGGTACTTATCCTTGGAATTTATTAGTTTATTGTAATTTAGTCCCTGTGGATTCATTCCAAGAACTGGCCCTCAGCACTTGTGTCTTAAGAGGTTAACTTTTTATATTTTCTACTTTTTACAAGAAAATGTAGCTTGTTTTGCTCTTTCATGATTTTCTTTTGCTTCTTAGCTGGCACCTTTGGTTGGTTTTTTTTGAAAACTCAACAAACATACTACGGTATTGCACATCAGCCTTTTTTCTGGTATAGCATTCTTCTTAAAACTGAAAAGGCAGAGGAGTCAAATTACCACTTTCTGTGGTCATTGAGGAGAAACAATCAGGTTTCGAAATACCGGTATCTGACCAGGAGTTATATGTTAGTGAGCTTCCTCCCCATAGGAGATTGTCTCCCACTTCAGAGACTATAAGCTTGCTGAAGGTTCATTTTGAGAAGCATTTATATTCCCCATTCACCCACTCAAGCACATACTGTCAGTTAGGCAAAATTATCTACCCACTGCAAATATGAAGGCTTTCACCCCCCCTATTTCTACAATCTAAGACATAAGAGCAAGCTTTGTTTATAATTCGTTATTTCTTGCAGTCATTGCAACACCAAGCTGCTCCATAAGTTGCTGGAATGGTACTCGGTACTTATCCTTGGAATTTATTAGTTTATTGTAATTTAGTCCCTTGTGGATTCATTCAAGAACAGGCCCTCAGCACTTGTGTCTTAAGAGGTTATCTTTTTATTTTTCTACTTTTTACAAGAAAATGTAGCTTGTTTTGCTCTTTCATGATTTTCTTTTGCTTCTTAGCTGGCACCTTTGGTTGGTTTTTTGAAAACTCAACAAACATACTACGGTATTGCACACCAGCCTTTTTCTGGTATAGCATTCTTCTTAAAACTGAAAGGCAGAGGAGTCAAATTACCACTTTCTGTGGTCATTGAGGAGAAACAATCAGGTTTTGAAATACCGGTATCTGACCAGGAGTTATATGTTAGTGAGCTTCCTCCCCATAGGAGATTGTCTCCCACTTCAGAGACTATAAGCTTGCTGAAGGTTCATTTTGAGAAGCATTTATTATTCCCCATTCACCCACTCAAGCACATACTGTCAGTTAGGCAGAATTATCTACCACTGCAAATATGAAGGCTTATCACCCCCCCCTATTTCTACAATCTAAGACATAAGAGCAAGCTTTGTTTATAATTCGTTATTTCTTGCAGTCATTGCAACACAAAACCGCTCCATAAGTTGCTGGAATGGTGCTCGGTACTTATCCTTGGAATTTATTAGTTTATTGTAATTTAGTCCCTTGTGGATTCATTCCAAGAACAGGCCCTCAGCACTTGTGTCTTAAGAGGTTATCTTTTTATATTTTCTACTTTTCACAAGAAAATGTAGCTTGTTTTGCTCTTTCATGATTTTCTTTTGCTTCTTAGCTGGCACCTTTGGTGGGTTTTTTTGAAAACTCAACTAACATACTACGGTATTGCACACCAGCCTTTTTCTGGTATAGCATTTCTTCTTAAAACTGAAAAGGCAGAGGAGTCAAATTATCACTTTCCGCGGTCACTGAGGAGAAACAATCAGGTTTTGAAATACCGGTATTTGACCAGGAGTTATATGTGTTAGTGAGCTTCCTCCCCATAGGAGATTGTCTCCCGCTTCGGAGACTATAAGCTTGCTGAAGGTTCATTTTGAGAAGCATTTATTATTCCCCATTCACCCACTCAAGCACATACTATCAGTTAGGCAGAATTATCTACCATTGCAAATATGAAGGTTTATCACCCCCCTATTTCTACAATCTAAGACATAAGAGCAAGCTTTGTTTATAATTCGTTATGTATATATATATATATATATATATATATATACAGGAATAAAAAGCAACAGTCGGTTCATGTCTCAGACTTGTATTTTTAACAAATTTTCGCTGTTACAGCTTTATCAGGCCAAGGTACAATGATAAAAGCATCACATCAAGTAAAATGGCATACCGTTGATGGTGAACTCCTATTCAGGTAAACCAGGTAAAATCAGGAAAAGAGGTCAACAACTGCCGCATGCAGAACATTATTCACATCAATACGCCCTCCAACCACACTCACACACATACACAGATATACAGACCAATAAAACACTCGCACGCACCAACACACACACACGCGCGCGCGCGCACACACACACACACACACGCACACGCACACACACATGTATCATCACAAATAAGGTGGGGAAAGGGAGAGAAAGTGGAGAAAGTGGAGAGAGGGGAAGGGGGCAGAGAGAGAGAGAGAGAAAAAAAAAAGGGGTGGGGGGAGATGAATGGGGGGTGGGGGGTGGGGGGCTAGCCAGAATGGTAATGGCAAGATCTTCACAGACTGCAAGAATCTGATAGAGAAGGAAAGGGGGGAGGTGAGTTGAGTAGACTAGATGATGAGAGGAAACGAAGGAGGGGGGAGGGGGGGTAGGAGGGAAGGGGGAAGGGGAGAGGAACTGGGGGGGGCTTAAGAAGGCAAGGCCAGTATTCAAAAGTCAGCTGGAGCCCTAATACTGGCTAAGCATAAGAGTAAATGTGTATAAAGAATGGGGAAATGGGGGGGGGGGGGGGGGGGGGGGTGGCACGGTTGGCACGGTGGAGTGCCAACAGAAGTGTATTGTTACTGTAGGGTTTAAAAAAAAAAGTGTATCGAGAAGAGCAGGGGAGAGGGGGTATAGGGGGAGGGGGAGATAGGGAGAAAATCAAAAAGGGGGTGAAAAGGAAGGGGAGAGTGAAGACTACTTTAAGATCACTTTACAGTACAGTTCTTTCTTTTTTTAAAAACAGTTACACCTATAAGATAAAAATTGTTCCCAGTTGTAAACTGACAAGCATAAAAAGACGAAACCAAATGTAAAATCTAAATGAGCCTAAATACTGGTTATGCATAAAGGAAAATACACAAAGATAATGGGGGACCGCGGATTGAGGAGGTGGGAGAGGGGAGAAGGTATGGTGGGCTGTAAGGGAAAAGATGATTATATTTGACGGCCATTTCATCAGAATAAGAACCAGCCCAGTAACAACTAGTAAATGAGTGCGTGCGTGCGCGCAAGCGCGCAAGCGCGCGCGCGCGGGTGAGCGCACCGGCATATGAGTGGATGCACACGGGCGCCCGCGCGCGCGCCAGAACACAAGCGAGTGAGCGCGAACGCGCAAGCACCTCCCCCCTTTCCCTCTCTATCAGATTCTTGCAGTCTGTGAAGATCTTGCCATTACCATTCTGGCTAGCCCCCCCCCCCCCCCCCCCCCCCATCATCTCCCCCCACCTCCCCCCCCCCCCCCTTTTTTTTTCTCTCTCTCTCTCTCTCTGCCCCTTTCCCTCTCTCCACTTTCTCTCCCCTTCCCCACCTTATTCGGTGATATACATGTGTGTGCGTGTGCGTGCGTGTGTGTGTGTGTGTGTGTGTGTGTGTGTGTGTGTGTGTGTGCGAGTGTTTATTAGTCTGTATATCTGTGTATGTGTGTGAGTGTGGTTGGAGGGCGTATTGATGTGAATAATGTTCTGCATGCGGCAGTTGTAGACCTCTTTTTACCTGATTTTACCTGGTTTACCTGAATAGGAGTTCACCATCAACGGTATGCCATTTTACTTGATGTGATGCTTTTATCATTGTACCTTGGCCTGATGAAGCTGTAACAGCGAAAATTTGTTAAAAATACAAGTCTGAGACATGAACCGACTGTTGTTTTTATTCCTGTATTTTACCGTTTCTGGTTTCTACTTTCAGTCAGTTCTACAGGGTGCGGAGCTCAGGACAACAAGAGAGCATTATTTTTAAATACACACACACACACACACACACACACACACATATATATATATATATATATATATATATATATATATATATATATATATATATATATATATATATATATATATATATATATATATATATATATGCGCGTGCACACATAGCTGTGCATGCACAAAAACACATATAGATAGATAGATATGTGTGTGTGTGTGTGTGTGTGTGTGTGTGTGTGTGTGTGTGTGTGTGTGTGTGTGTCCGTCCGTCCGTCCAGCACGCATTAACACAAAACAACAATGTTTGTTTCATAATTTACCGTGCCTTTAACGTAGGTATGCCAGTGTGTGTGTGTGTGTGTGTGTGTGTGTGTGTGTGTGTGTGTGTGTGTGTGTGTGTGTGTGTGTGATTCAGACTGTTTTGCTTAAATCTCACAAATCTTAAATAAATGTAAGCGAACTGCCCAGAGAGAAACGTGGACAAACGAGTCACAAGACAAAACACTCGTTTGTTCACGTTTCTCTGGGCGGTTCGCTGACATTTATTTAAGATTTGTTTAGATTTCCACCTGCAGTCGTTTCACTTTGCAACTAGATTTAAATCTCACAGTCGACCACTGCCACAGTAAACGCCATGATGTCCCTGCATGTCAAACCTCGGTCTTCAAGCAGACACGGGGAAAAAAGCTCCCGCGAAACGATCTGAAAAAGAGATCGCTTGCGGGGACAGCAAAAATGGGCCTTCCATGCTTATGTTTCTTTATCCGCTTCTGGGCGTGCCGTCAGTGGAGCAGACAACACTCATCCACGCGTCCGTTTTGACTGTAGATTAGGACTGGTGTTTGTCCACTCCCTGTGTTGCAGACAGAGAAGCACTGTCGCTGCACCTTGATAGACTTCCCCTTTGATCGACTGCCAGCCTCTGTCCAGGAGTTGAAATGTTTCACGTGGAAGCCCATGATTGTGGCCGTGAGTACCTGTAGCTAGGCCTGGGGCTTGTGCCATCTATCACTTACTGACAGATTCCCTGACTCATGGAATTGTTCTTATTACCTCATCCAACGCTCACACGCCCAGTTCATGGGTCGGCCAGTGCACCAGTGGTTCCAGGCTGAACCCAAGACACCCCATCACTTCAGCCCCCACCCCACCCGCACCCTTTTTCCCCCACCAACCTCACACAATCTGGCTGCCGGGATGTAGTGGCCAATGTCACGGGTTATGGGATAGGGGGGTGTGGGGTTCGAGTACCATGGTTATTAGTATTCATTTGTTCTCCAGCTGCCTCCTGCCCTAACTGGAGGATGCTGTGGGGTCAATTATGAAGACAGGAAGCACACAGTGGACAGTCGTCCACTTAACGGGTGTGTGGTAGCATTGGTGACGAGGGTTACCACGTGTGGTTGTGGAGGAGAGGACAGACAGACAGACAAGGGGTGGGTTGTGACTGTCCACTTTTTCGCACACGAGCTATGGTAGACGTGAGGACTTTGTGAGGGATTGGCAGCATTTATTTTTTCATTCAGTCATTCATTCATTTTGTATTGTTATTGTTATTATTATGTTTATGTTTATTAGTACCACTACTATTATCTTTATCTATCATCATCTTCATCATCGGTAGCAACAATTGTTTTAGTTGTCATAATATGCTGCTCAAAACAATTGAAAGGCCACTTGGAAATTCTCTCGCTATTTCACAACAGAACGGAAACAACCCAAAACAATGCTTTTCGAACTTTACTTCAGCCATTAATCGTAACATCAATGACACAGATTAATGACAAAATTGATTTGAACAGCATGTTTTGTCACTTTCAAGTCCACTACCCATCTCTTTCAAAAGTCAGAACGCCAGAGATACACAAAAACACAGCCAGTAACGTGTGTGTCCGCCATTTGCGTGGATGCACGCGATGCACCTTTGCCTCATGGATTGAGTCAGAGTCCTCAGAGTCATCTGGGGTATTGCCTGCCACTCCTGCTCAAGGAACTGGAACAGCTGGTTGAGGTCAACTGGCGGGGGGTGATTGCTTCGAAGTCGCCGGCCCAGCGCGTCCCATAGGTGCTCGATTGGATTAAGGTCCGGTGAGCAGGCTGGCCAGTCCATGTGGATCACGTGTTGCTGCTGAAGAAAGTTGTTGACGACTCGAGCCCTGTGAGGTCTGGCGTTGTCGTCTTGAAGTACCGCGCCTGGTCCAATAGCTTGCAGCGCTGGCAGCACAAGGGGCTGCAGGATGCCATCCCTGTAGCCCACACCGTTGAGGTTGCCTTGCACCATGTGCAGGGGGGTTCTGTAGTTCCATGCCATCCCTCCCCACACCATTATGGATCCACCACCACATCGATCACGCTCGCTCACGAGACCATGCATCGTGATAGCGTTCTCCTTGCCGCTGCCAGACACGGTTCCTGCCATCATGAAATGATAAGGCAAAGCGGGACTCGTCAGTAAAATACTCTTGCCCACTGATCTCTGGTCCATGCTAAGTGACGCTGGGCCCAAGCCAAATGAGCAGCATGGTGAGCTGGTGTCAGGACAGGACGGATGGCTGGTCATCTTCAGCGTAGGTGTGCCTCTCTCAACCGGTTCCGAATGGTCTGGTCACTGACAGTGACATTGCCGGCTGCTGGCAGCTGCCCCCTGAGTGTGTCGGAAGTGGCCGTTCTCTGCCTCAGAGCCGACAGGACAACAAACTGTCCTGCTGCCTGGAGGTGGACCTTGGGCGTCCTGGACGTCTTCGCTCAGCAACACTTCCTGTCTGGTTGAAGCGGTCTCTCAAAGTCTGAATGACTGAATGGGCGACTGACAGTCGACGACCAACCTCTCGCACCCCCACGCCCTCCTGAAGCCACGCAATTGCCCAACCTTGGTCATCCCGACTCAGTCGTTGTCTCCGAGGCATGGTTGCAAAAGTGCCGTAAACACAGGCATAAATGCCACCAGTCTCTCAAACTGGCTGACCTGTGTTCAGATAAGACATGGGTTGCACGTGCATTGCAGTATTCCTGCAGTTCAGATGTGCTCTGTTGCACAGGCCTGTTTGATTTGCACCCTTTTTTTCGTGCAGTATGTGCACATTTCAGTTCACCGCTGTGATGTGCATGACACAGACTGAGTTGATTTCTGATCAAATTCAAGTTGACTGATCAGGCATGCAACCAAATTCAGTAAGTTTGGGTGGGTGCAGTGCCGTGTTATTGGAAAAAAATAAAGTCAAACGTTGTCGTCGTCGTAGCAGCAACAGCAATAGTAGTAGTAGTAATAGTTGTAGAAATAGTAGTAGTAGAAGCTGTAGAAGTAGCAGCAGCAGCAGTAGTAATTGCTGTAGGAATAGTAGTAGTAGATGTAGTAGCAGCAGCAGCAGCAGCAGTAGCAGCAGCAGCAGCAGCAGCAGAACTGCAGTATTACACTGGATCGATCTGGCCATCCTTTTTCACCCAAGGTAGTCTTTGCTGGAGAAAGCGGAGTACGTGGTGTGGATGGACACGTCCATACGGTGGTTCAACTCCACGCCCCTGTTCCACTTCTTCCGCCAAGCCAGGGCCAGCAGCTACCTAACCCGGCGTAACGGCAAGTCCATCGGGGTCCATACCCAGGCCTCCACGGCTCGCTTCTTCGGCGACCACCTGTGCCAGTACACGCCCTTTCCCCAAATATCAGCAGGATTCGGGTTCTATTACAATGACAGGTAATGTCACTCAGTGAAGACTAGAGGAATTAGGGAGCATCCTTTCTGCGTGGAGATAGGCTACGACCAGCATGGAACACAGCATCCCTCTTCATGAAATACTGGTATGAATCTTATATTTGATAGAAGTGTTACGGATGCGTTGGTGCGTGTGTCTGTTTGTCTGACTCACAGAAATTCGGATACGTGTACGATTTTTAATTCACACACATTCACACATTCGAAACATGGACAGACAGGCAATAAGTCAACGTTTTCTTTTTTTTATGCTGCCGAGCCATCAACACATATAAATATACAAAGACACATCAATATACAACAATATCAATAAAGCAGAATACTAACGTACACCCTAACTCCAGGCGTACAACACATGAGGCATATATATATACTAATTTCTTTTGGCCACGTCCGGCCCAACACAACAGTTCTGACATCACAAGTCTCTCGTGGAGCACGCTGTACAGGAAGTCACCTCCTGGGACTCACACAGTCAGGAGGAGCAGCTCGCAGAGTCCCCACAGAACTGAAGCGACGGCTCTGTCCACAACAGGAGCAACGGCTCCAACACAACAAGGGCTGCGGCTCACACACAAACAAGATGTTGACACCACAAAAGCGACGGCCCTGGTACAGCAGAAGCGACGGCTCTTGTACGACTGGCCCAACAGGTCGCTGGTTCAAATACCTCAAGAGCAGCAGCTCTGGCTCGGCAGCAGCGGCGGCTCTGGTACAAACTGGCACGTCGGGTTACTGTCGACTCCCACGTCGACCTCTCCACACCCCAGCAGGGTGGAGACAGGGGTAGATCTTGGCTACACCCCAGACCCGGGCCAGTGGCAGGACGGGTTACTGTCAATTCCCACGTCGACCTCTCCACACACCCAGCAGGGTGAGAGACAGGGGTAGACTCCGGCTAAGCCCAGACCCTCTAGCAGTGGCAGCCAGTTTCCGGTCACGCCAGGACAACAACTTTACCTGGGGGAACTGATAACTACCTTGATTATCCAGCCTACTATAAGATGGCTATTATTCATCATGGTTATTAATCATATTCATAACCAGCGATTACTTTATATTTCACCAGAAGTTGGGGAAAATTCCCATAGCGAAATCTACACAGTTTCATTACCATATCACTATAGGACATTCTCTTTTCGAAATCATGTTCTACACAATTTGGGGAAAAGGATTTCCAATGGACCTTTTCGAAATCATGCTTTACACAGGGGGGGGGGGGGGGGGGGGGATTTCAGCATAGACCTTTTCGAAAATCATGCTTTACACATTGGGGGAAAAGGATTTCCACATAGATCTTTTCGAAATCATGCTTTACACATTGGGGAGGGGGGGGGGGGGGGGAGGATTTCCATACAGACCTTTCTACGACGAACCAAGAATATGATCATTGCATATAAGAAATGATTTGCTTTCATCTCTTTCATCATGATAAGATCATTTCATGTCTCTTCCATCACAAGAATGTTTTTATCATTTCACATAATCTCTACATCTTAGAGAAGGATTCCCTTCATAAAATTATTCATTAGTAACAGTACCAGCCATTTAACACATATCAAGGAAAGATTTCCGCACACTCTTGTTTATCAACAAGTAGACACAATTATTCACATCAAAGGATGGTTGAAATACATATCACAACCATTAATACACGATAGTTTCCATCGCTCACTTCTGGAGCTTACTATCAATAACATCATTACAATACATTAGCATAAACAAATCTTTTTTTGTCATAAAGCCATGAACCAGCTAAGCCACCTCCTTTTCCGATATCCCTTCAACAACATGTTTTTTTTCCTTCTTTCTATTCATACTTTCTAAAAACAATTTCCACCTATCATACTATTAAGTCGCAAGATATACCAAAAACAACAAATACTTTTTTTTTTCGAAAAACCTTTACTAGACGCTGAGAAAGTTACAGTCGCCTATAGGAGGGGTTTGCGATTTCAAATTGCTGATAATGAAATACCTGACTGCCACAGCAACTCTTCTGGAGTCCCTCTTCGGCCACTGGGAAGTTGCACTGGCGGAACTGCTGAACAGACTTCCTGATCGTTTCAGCTCACCTGGCTCATACAGAGCGCAGGTGAGCAGCAGTTAGGTAAACTAACCACCGGTTTTTCTGGGTGAACATGTTCCGGTCAATGCGATAGTAAATAATTGTGACTGGAGAAAAAAACGGTCTGTCACAATACTCCCTCTCTCTAAAAAAAAATGTCCACATTGTTTTTACTAAGAGGAAATAAACAGTCACAGGTGGCAAAATTCCCGAAAACATACATAAAAAAGACATCACAAGTTCTTTCTATTCATACTTTCTAAAAACAATTTCCTTCTACCACCCTATCAAGTCACAAGATATAAAAAAAAAAAACAAATACTTTTTTTCCTAGAAACTTTATTAGGCGCTGAGAAAGTGACATTCGCCTATAGAAGGTGAGAACGATTTCGGTTTGCGATTCCAAATTGCTGATAATGAAATACCTGACTGCCACAGCAACTCGTCTGGAGTCCCTCTTCGGCCACTGGGAGTTGCACTGGCGGAACTGCTGAACAGACTTCCTGATTGTTTCAGCTCACCTGGCTTATACAGAGCGCAGGTGAGCAGCAGTCGGGTAAACTAACCAACCGGTTTCCCGGGTGAACATGTTCCGGCCAACGCGGTTGTGAAAAATTGTGACCGGAGAAAAAACGCTCCGTCACAAGGAGACAGGCTAGAAACAACGCGAAAAACAGTAGAAAGAAACTCGTGGAGAGCGTGGCAGCAGAGAGTCCTCAGAAGAGAAGCCCCCTTCAAGCAAGTGTTTCGGCCCTTATCTCCTGACACTCTAGAGGGGTCGGGCCACACCCGGTTCATGACTCCGGATGTCCCTCTGCTGACCCATTTTTTTTCCAATTTGGGACGAGCCATGGCTGGGATTTGAACCCATGCCCCTCTGGACATGCTCATTTTCCACTTAATGACTCGCGCACTAACCACTGAGCCTGGGACACCTGATATTTGTAGGAAAGTTAAGCCTTATGAAGTTCACTTTTGTTCCTCCTTGACCAGATCCAGCCTGAACACCTCTCTGCTGCTTCTGCCATTGCTTTCAGGGCTGTGGTTTTTTCCCCTCCCTTCAACTGAGAGCTGTTTCATGAGGCTATATGCAGACGTTCCTACAAACCCCCTAGCTCCAATTTCTGACCTGATAGCCTTCTCTCCTCAGGCTGTTTACCAGATCAGCATACTTTACAGTCTTGTCGATTTGAGCTGCCTCCATTCTGTTCTCATATGGCACCGTGAGAGCTCGATCATGATCAGCTGCTTGATTGACTTAGAGTAGACTACTATGTCTGGTCTCATGCCACTCTTGCTGACGATCTCTGGGTGACTCTTCCATTCTGGGAGGTCTGCAGTGCACTCCCAGTCATCTGCCCCGTCCAGCAGACTCTGCCTGCATGTTCCGAGTGGCACTGTTGTTCTTGGCCATGATTCGCTGCCTCCTGCCATGAAGAATGTTGCGGGTGCTTTTGGAGTCCTGATTTTCCCTTTTGTGGTGTTGGTACTAGCCCAGACTACTTGTACAATCTCTTGAGCACTTGGTTGTGCCTCCATGTGTACCTTCTTTGAGCCAGGGCTACTTTACATGAGCTTAGGGACATGCTCCACTCTTTGTTTTTCATGGCAGAGGGGGCATGAAGGATCGTCTGTTTTTTTCCTCACTTCACCAGGTTTGCATTTGAGGGCAGGAGGTCATATGCAGATCTGAGAATGAAGCTGATCCTGAGATGGGCCAAGTGCCAAATGTCCTTCCAAGTGAGACTCCTTTGGAGTGCATTCTCCCACGTTGTCCATTGCCCTTGCTGGCTCTGCTGGACTGCTTTTTGGAGTATTTTTTGGTCTTCTTCTTTTCTCATCTCCTGAATCATCATGTCTCTTTTGGCTTTTCCTTGGCCTTTGACCACCTTTCAGTGTTCTGGTCACACCCAGTCCTTGTCTGTTGGTCTGTGTGCGTCCTGTTATTTCTCTGATATTGAGACTCTTTTGCAGAATCCATTGCCTTTGCTCTTGAACTTTCCATTTTCTGCCTGTCTTCAGCTGGGGCTTGATTGTTTCTACCACCGTGTCTCCCGAGTCCTCCAGCATGCTTTGAAGTCTGATCTTCCCTGCTTTGTATTCCTCCAGGATGGATTTCAGTGGTACTTTCAGCTTTGCTTGGCGACAGTACAGCGCTAGGGGGGGGGACACCAAGCCATTTCCTTGTGAACTTGTTGATTTTGGATTCCATTGCCTCCACTATGCTGGTGCAGATGTCGTATATCATCAGAAGCCATAGTAGCTTTGGTATCAGCATGAACTGCAGACACCAGACCTTGTATTTGCCAGGGAGTCCACACTGGTCAATGGTCTCCAAGCCTCTTCTTCGACATCTGTTTGGTTTCTTTTGCTCTTTGTGTGTCTTTCAGCGTATCATCATACCATCTCCCAAGGCTCTTGACTGGCTCTTCTGTAACTGTTAGAATGGTCTGGTTGGCAACACTGAAGACCACAGATTCGGCCACTTTTTCCTTTCCTCAGTGAGAGACTCCATGATTTCTTTGGCTTGAACTTCATTCTGGATGAGGCAACTATGTCATCATCCAGCCTCTCCAGCACATGACGTGTCTCGTCTTCTCTGGATGAAATCACTGTAGTGTCATCCATGAAGGCCTTGAGAGGGGGCATCTTGTATCCATCGCCAAGGTCTGTTTGTATTGCGTTGCTTGTTGCTGCTTTCAAGATGACTTCCATTGCCAGCACGAACAGTATTGGGGAAACTGCACAGCCCATTGCAGTGCCCACTTCCATGTTGATCAAATCTGTTGTGTACTCCTTGGTAGAGAACCGCATTGAGAAGCCATTGAAGTACTTCTTGAGCATGTTGCGGATGTTCTTTGGCACATGGTACATCTCAAGAGCCAATGTATCATCTCATGGGGTACAGATCCATATGCGTTTGCCAGATCAAGCCACACTACGTCCAGGTCTCTCTTTTCTTTTTTTTGCTCTTTGGATTGCGTCCCAGATCATTGAGACGTGTTCTACACAGCCAGCACGCCCGGGATGCCACCTTTCTGGACTGACACATCCAAGTACTTGTCTTCCATGAGGTACTTGGTCAGCCTTGCTGCCATGACAGAGAAGAAGATTTTCCCTTCGACGTTCAGTAGTGATATTTGTCTGAACTGGCTGATGTCACTTGGGTTTTGCTCTTTGGGGATGTACACACCATCTGCCGTCATCCACTGGCCGCTGATCGTCTGGTTTCTCCAAGCTGATCGCAGCAGCCTGTGGAGCCACTCCAGCACCTTGGGACATTTCTTGTAAGCTGGTAAGGTACTCCGTTTGGCCCTGGTGATGATTTGGCTCTGGCTTTGTCGACCACCTTCTTGATTTCCGCCAACGTTGGAGGCTTGTCATTGAACTGTTCCTCAGGGCTGGTTGGCCACACCAGACCTTGAATGTCGAGTGGTGTTATGCTCTGTGAGTCAGAGTATGTTTTCCTCAGATGCTGCTCAAGAACTCCTTTGTCCACACTTAGTGTCCCAGATTTTGGCTGCTCAAACAGAGTCCTGGCAAACTGGAAGGGGTCTCTGAAGAAGCGCTCTTGTGTCTTCTTCTTTTTTGTCTTCCTCTTCCTCCTAGATTCCGCTTTGCTGAGGGCGCTGTGGTTTGCTTTCAGGGCTTCCCAGAGTTTTTCCAAGCCTTGCTTTTCAGCTGGGCAGTGTGGTCTTCATTTGCTTCTTGAGGTTTTTCGTTTGGACCCTGATCTTGTTTATCTCTTCTGGCGTCTGGATTTCGTTGGTGTTTTCTCTTTGGGTAGTTTCGCTCCATAGGCGTCTCTACATATGGCATACACAATGTCCCCATATGTGGCTAGTTTGTGTTCCCAGGGTGCTTTTCCCCTATCAGTGCATCGAGTCTTTGGACGATTTTTGCATCCAGTTTCTCCCAATCTTCAGTCTCGTTTGCTCGTGGCAGGTTGAGTTTCAGGCGCCTGGCATCAGGGCCTGTGCAAATTCATCATCAGAACCAACAGCGTGGATGTCCTTGGCACTGTGGTTTAAATCCTGGCCTTGGTCTTCCAACGTCTTATCTGCTGATGCAGTGCGCTGCTGCTCATTCAGATAAGTCTTCACACACCCCATCTTTGTTCTGTGGATCTTCATGGCACGGGTGGTAGCGAAACGCTTTCCACAGACACATGGATATTCCATTTGGTCCATGTTCATAGTCCGTTTAGGATTTGCAGTTGTGATTGGTTGATCACCGATGGGTTCATCATTCTCTCCCCCTGTCGGTGAATCCTGGGATCATCTTTTCCCTTTTATTTTAGTAGCCACATGTTAAAAGGCAAAGTGGGGAGCCAGCCCACAGAGCCCTTGGTTCTGGTCTTTCCCAGTGTCCTCCGTCTTTCCCGGACGTCCTCTGGCCTATTCCCGGAAGTCAATGGTTTACCCATGCATCAGTAGAAAGAAACTCGTGGACAGCGTGGCAGCAGAGAGTCCTCAGAAGAGAACCCCCCTTCAAGCAAGTGTTTCGGCCCTTATCTCCTGACAGTCTAGGGGGGAGGGGGGGGGGGGGGGGCTGGGGTTGGGCCACACCCGGTTCATGACTCCGGATGTCCCTCTGCTGACCCTTTTTTTCCCATCTTGGGGCGAGCCATGGCTGGGATTTGAACTCATGCCCCTCTGGACATGCTCATTTTCCACTTAATGACTCGCGCACTAACCACTGAGCCTGGGACACCTGATATTTGTAGGAAAGTTAAGCCTTATGAAGTTCACTTTTGTTCCTCCTTGACCAGATCCAGCTTGAACACCTCTCTGCTGCTTCTGCCATTGCTTTCAGGGCTGTGTTTTTTTTCCCTCCCTTCAACTGAGAGCTGTTTCATGAGGCTATATGCAGATGTTCCTACAAACCCCCTAGCTCCAATTTCTGCAGTGAGGACTTTGACCTGATAGCCTTCTCTCCTCAGGCTGTTTGCCAGATCAGCATACTTTACAGTCTTGTCGATTTGAGCTGCCTCCATTCTGTTCTCATATGGCACCGTGAGCTCGATCATGATCAGCTGCCTGGCCTCATGCCACTCTTGCTGACGATCTCCGGGTGACTCTACCATTCTGGGAGGTCTGCAGTGCACTCCCAGTCATCTGCCCCGTCCAGCAGACTGCCTGCATGTTCCGAGTGGCACTGTTGTTCTTGGCCATGATTCACTGCCTCCTGCCATG
>JADBJO010000903.1:312500-317500 GCA_016801955.1 Conus betulinus | reverse complement strand
GCTGTGGCTTACATAGCTGCCTTTCTTGTACGCTTCATAAATAAGTCAACACTACGTAGTGAAACGTCTGTGACTCGGGGTAGGGAGTAATTACGTTCGTTTTAAACGATGCGAAGGATGACATGTCTCTCAGAAACTGGCGCCCTGTCACTCTGCTCATCACCGCGTGTTAAAGTGCCTCTCTTTGTATTGCACAACGTTAACAGTCAGTTTTACCAGGAATTACAAATGAAAGTCGAAAAAAATTTTTTACCAGAAAGGTACACAGGTTAGAGCGCTTGCTTGCTCTTCAATATACTGATTCACATAGAATCCCAAAGAACATCTTGCTTATTCCTTTAATGATTTTTTTGAAAAAGTATTTAAGGATGCACTGTGGTCAATCGAGCGCACTCTGTGTGTGTGTGTGTGTGTGTGTGTGTGTGTGTGTGTGTGTGTGTGTGATAAATGCAGTGTCTATCATGTAACATGGTATTTTTCTCTCCGTGCGATGTTTTCATGTGGGATGCCGTGAATAAAATGATTTAAAACGAAGGTCTGAGAAGTCTCATTATTCTTAAAAGTCTGGAGAGAGACAGAGAGATCAGAACCCAGAACTCAATATTTTTATCCCAAATTAAGAATGGGAAACATAGGCATGGCCTCTTCTTTCAATTTGCCCTTGCTAAGCCACATCATGCAAACGACATAAAAGAGGAACAAGCATACACAGTTAAAGAAATACAAGACACACACACACACACATAGAGCAATACACATGTCTTCACAATAACCATGCATATTATTTACGAACTCATAAAAAAACCAACAACACAGACGCGCAGAGAGAGAAGGAATGAATGAGGGAGAAAGTGGAGGAAATCATGTCGGAAAGTGATCTGGAAACGCGCGCGCGCGCGTTTCCGGGGACCGGAATAGCTGAGATGGTAGAGCACCGGACTCGTAATTATATGATCTTGGGATTGGTGTTCGAATCTCCGCCCGGCCGTATTGGTAAAGGGGATTTTGAATTTTCAGCTAGGAGTTAATACTGGTTCCGACTACACTTCGTAAAGAGTCCTTTGAATGAGACTTTCAAACGATTTTCCGTGCGTGAACGCACGCAAAAAAATCCTGCGCACACGTGAAAACTCAGTCACCAACTTTCGGAAGAGAGGGCCACTTTGGCCGTTGATATGGATGACACGTTACACATAGCATGCACCCTGCGTGAAAAATCGAAAGAGTGAAGGAAAAAAACTAAATGCCTAATAATTGACTGAATGACACTGAACATGAAAGAATAGAGCGCGAGCAGGCAGCTCTTCAGACAGTTCTACCCCGAAATGAAGTCTGTTGTGTTTACTACAGCGTGGATTGTAAAGTGCTTAAAACCTGGTATCTAAGCACCATATGATTACTCATAATAATAATAATAACAATAATAATAATGATAACTAGAGGGCTTATGTTTGCCTTAGAGCAAACATGTGAGGATTCCCCCTTAACACACACACATACACACACACACAGGCGCGCGCGCGCGCGCGCGCACTTATGGTTTGCACTTCCGGTTCGTTATTATAACGTATATGTTGCAAATATAATGTTATGTAAGTGTTCTGAATATCATTTCGGTCTGTCCAACCGTTTCGGAGTTATTCAAGTTTCAAATTTGGCCGTTTTGACCGTTTTTTGGGCCATATCTCGGCCAAAAACGGCCAATTTATTTTTTAAAATGCCATTTGCACATACCCATAATGCCCTGCAACTTTCCCGAAAATTTCAACACGATTGGATAAAAAAAAGGGTAAGAGAAGAAAAACAAAAAAAAAAAAAAATTTTACAATAACAATAGTATTCCCCCAGAAAGGCCTTATGTTTGCCTTAGAGCAAACACGGGAATTCCCCCTTCAAATCACTTTATGAAACTTGCCTATACTATGTTCACCGTTGAAAATTACATCTATCCACCATTACTGGTAAACGTTGATGCATATTTACCAAATAACGGTTTTTAACTGTCAAATGTGAAATTTACTGTATGAAACTAATGTTTTCATGTTCAGCGCTCAAAGTTACATCTAGCCACCAATTTTGGTCACAATTGATTCTTATTTGCAAAATAACGGTTTTTAACGGTTTTTAGATGTCGGATATCAAAATGCTCTCGCAAACTTAAATATTCATGTTCAGCGTTCAAAGTAACATCTAATCAGCAAGTTTTGTTGAGACTGATGCATATTTGGAAAATAACGGTTTTTAACGGTTTTTTTTTTATCGAAGTGTTTTTTGTAACATAGATACTCTTAATCAGCATATCAAATTTACATACATCCACCAATTTTGGTTGAGATAGCTTCAAAAAAACTGAAAAATAACGGTTTTTAACGGTTTTTAACTGTCGAAGTGTTTTGCAACATAGATTTTTTAAATTAGCATATCAAACTGCATAAGCAAATCAAAATTTGGTTTCTGTTACTTTGTTAGTCTTTGAGCTATTAAATATTCAAATTTCGCCTTTTAGAGCGTACCTAAATTTGCATAAATTTAAATAACTGCCAAACCCTTTAAGATATCAATACCAAACTCCTTTCTGCACTGGGCCATAGCTACAGAAACATTTTCCGTAGATTAGTTTTGTGACGTCATTTCCAGTTTTTTGCTATTCCGTGAAACAACTGACATTGACCAGTGACACTGTCAGGCACTTCCGGTTTGCATTTCCGGTTCGTTATTATAACGTACATGTTGCAAATATAGTGTTATGTAAGTGTTCTGAATATCATTACGATCTGTCCAACCGTTTCCGAGTTATTCAAGTTTCAAATTTGGCCGTTTTGGCCGTTTTGGCCATATCTCGGCCAAAAAACGGTCAATTCATTTAAGAATTGCCATTTGTACATGCCCACAATGCCCTGCAACTTTCCTGAAAATTTCAACACGATTGGATGAAAAAAGGGTAAGAAAAAGAAAAAGAAGAAAAAATAATTTTTACAATAACAATAGTATTCCCCCAGAGAGGGGGGAATCCTAATAATGATAATAACAATAATGATAACTGATAATAATAATGATAATGATTATGATAATAATGATAGTAGTAGTAGTAGTAGTAGTAGTAGTAGTGGTTGTAGTAGTAGTAGTAAATGATGATGATGATAACAATGATAAAATGATACCCCCTTTCGACGCTACAAGAGTTTATCCGTGAAACGTTCTCTTTGATTTATTAAAATCTAATGGCATTCCTTGGTGTGCGTGTGTGTGTGTATGTATGTGTGTGTGTGTGTGTGGGGGGGGGGGGTAGATATTTTCTTTCACGGAAGTAACCTTAATATATCTGTGACTGAGACGCGCTTGCACAGGAAAGGGGTACGAAAGCAAATCTTTCCTCCAGACTCCTATGTTGCCATCCTTTGACACGAAAGTCTGCAGGTCATTTAGTTACTTCAGTTTCAAAGCATGACGCCCAGTCTGACCATAACGTGATTATTTCATGGAGTGGTCATCAGCACTGTTTTCAAAAACGAAAACCGTCGAAGCATGACCTCCAATTATGAACGTGATGTGGTTATTTCATGGAGTGGTCATTGGCACTGTTACAAACGAAAACCGTTACTTGAATCAAATGCGTGGTTTCCCGTGGTGTTTGTTGTTCAAATAGTTCTTTGCAAAATCGATCCCGCTCCATATCTACACTGTAGGATTCCTTCCCCTCTTTCGTTCTGTTCCCCTCTTTTATTTGCTGGAACGTCTCTCTCTCTCTCTCTCTCTCTCTCTCTCTCTCTCTCTCTCTCTCTGTGTGTGTGTGTGTGTGTGTGTGTGTGTGTGTGTGTGTGTGTGTGTGTGTGTGTGTCCCCCTGTGTGTGTGTGTGTGTGTGTGTGTGTGTGTGTGTGTGTGAGTGTGTGTGTATGTGTGTTCTTCTCTGTTGTCTGACTGCCTATAAGAGTGTGCGTGTGTGGAGGGGTGATGTGTGTATGTGTGCCGTGTCGTGCCGTGGCGCGTGCGTGCGTGCGTGTGTATGTGTGTGTTTGCGTGCGCGAGTGCGCATGCGCGTGCTTGTGTTGTGTGTGTGTGTGTGTGTGTGTGTGTGAGCCTGCCTGCCTGTCACGCACGGACATTCAAGGGACATAACTGCGCATATTGTAAGGTGGAGTTATTGCAGTGGTCAGTTCTTTCTTTTTCCCATGTCGATATTTGGGAGTTACGATGCGTGTTTTTTTTTTTTTTTGTTTTGTTTGTTTGTTTTTTTGTTTTTTTTTTTTTTTTTTTTTTGTTTGTTTGTTTGTGTGTGTGTGTGTGTTTTTTTCGAGTCATTGTTGGTAGGTGATCGACCAAAGAGGGTGAAGTTTTTGTGCCTATATTTGGCTGTATCCATTCTTGTGATTTTGTGGTCTGTTACCTTGGTGACTTATGGGTCATTGGTTGACCAACTATTGGAGATTGGTGCTTGTATATGGTTGTGTCCATATTTGGTCTTGTGTACAAGCTGTTGGTGGTTATCGATTGATGATTGGAGGTATTTATAATCTAGAGTCTGTGCCGATTTACGGTTGTTCCCATATTGGGAAGTGTGGTCTCGTCACCCTAGGTGACTTATTGCTGATTGGTCCTCTGGCAAGTTGGTGTTTCGAGTCTGTATACGACTGCCTCTATCTATGCCCCTATCTGGAATTTTGTCGTGCCGTTCCCTGGGCAACCTATTGATCATTGGTCGAAGTCAGGGTGTGGCCTTGTCAGTTTCATGGTGTCTGTCAACTCTAAGTGTCGTCTGTTTTTTTTGACTGTCTGATTTAGCTGTTTGCGACTCCTGGTTCGAGACGGAGGTCTTCAGATCAAGCGTTTGGTGAGGCAGTTTCTCCACTTTATTTAGTGGGCTGCCAGGAAACCCATCGGTGTGTCTTTGTGAGAGCTCGGGATTCCAAGAAGAAGTTATCGGTGTGTCGGTGTCTGCCACCAGTGTCCACGCCTTCAAGGGAGCGAGGGTTTCCCCAGTCTGGAGCTGCTCTGGCGGGTG
>JADBJO010000903.1:277500-307500 GCA_016801955.1 Conus betulinus | reverse complement strand
AAGTTGATGATGACGCTCGATATGTTCGCTGAAAACACATCACACTGTTTTTGAAGAGTGTTCGTATGCTGCCCACGCACGTGTTCATATATGTTTTGCAAGTGTATTTTCCATGTTTAGTTGTTTGATACTATGTAATGCTTGGATAGCTGCTTTTATTTATGATGTTATCTGATGGTTGTGAAGCGTGCTTTGTTATACTGATACGTGCCACATAAAGGATCATTTCATGACAGGTTTGTGTTTCGTATCATTTATGACCTACAAACATTTGTTTACCATTATTCGGTGTTTCAATATGACAATAATGCCACGATTCAATACTGTTTTATCATTTATTAATTCACACTCTTTCATTCCTTCCTTCCTTCGTTGGCTGTTCACTTTTTTCAGTAATTTGTCGATGTATGATGATCTATCGTGAACATCATTTATGCATTTATCTGACTCATTTTCTCACGATTCATCATTTCGTTCAACGTCGCGTTCCAGAGGGAGAAGTTGGTGTAATGAAGGAATCTGGAGACATGTATTTTCCCGCAAATTATAGGCAGCAGTTTCCTACTGTCGTAATCATTTCACGATGAACATGCAAGGAAATTTTGCCGGATAAAACCCTGTGATTTCAGAGAGTAGACATCAAATCTCTGCCCAACGTTTGCCCACACACAACAGTAGTAATATACTGCTCAAAACAATGAAAGGCCACTTGGAAATTCTCTCGCTATTTCACAACAGAACGGAAACAACCCAAAACAATGCTTTCGAACTTCACTCAGCCATTAATCAAAACACCAATGACACAGATTAATGACAAAATTGATTTGAACAGCATGTTTTGTCACTTTCAAGTCCACTACCCATCTTTTCAAAAGTCAGAACGCCAGAGATACACAAAAAAACCTAGTCAGTAACGCGTGTGTCCGCCATTTGCGTGGATGCACGCGATGCACCTTTGCCTCATGGATTGAGTCAGAGTCCTCAGAGTCATCTGGGGTATTGCCTGCCACTCCTGCTCAAGGAACTGTAACAGCTGGTTGAGGTCAACTGGCGGGGGGATGATTGCTTCGAAGTCGCCGGCCCAGCACGTCCCATAGGTGCTCGATTGGATTAAGGTCCGGTGAGCAGGCTGGCCAGTCCATGTGGATCACGTGTTGCTGCTGAAGAAAATTGTTGACGATCGAGCCCTGTGAGGTCTGGCGTTTTCGTCTTGAAGTACCCGCGCCGCTGGTCCAATAGCTTGCAGCGCTGGCAGCACACAAGGGGCTGCAGGATGCCATCCCTGTAGCCCACACCGTTGAGGTTGCCTTGCACCATGTGCAGGGGGGTTCTGTAGTTCCATGCCATCCCTCCCCACACCCATTATGGATCCACCACCATAGCGATCACGCTCGTTCACGAGACCATCATGATAGCGTTCTCCTTGCCGCCGCCAGACACGGTTACTGCCATCATGAAATGATAAGGCAAAGCGGGACTCGTCAGTAAACAATACTCTTGCCCACTGATCTCTGGTCCATGCTAAGTGACGCTGGGCCCAAGCCAAACGAGCAGCACGGTAAGCTGGTGTCAGGACAGGACGGACGGCTGGTCGTCTTGAGCGCAGGTGTGCCTCTCTCAACCGGTTCCGAATGGTCTGGTCACTGACGGTGACATTGCCGGCTGCTTGCAGTTGCCCCCTGAGCGTGTCGGAAGTGGCCGTTCTCTGCCTCAGAGCCGAAAGGACAACAAACTGTCCTGCTGCCTGGAGGTGGACCTTGGGCGTCCTGGGACGTCTTCACTCAGCAACACTTCCTGTCTGGTTGAAGCGGTCTCTCAAAGTCTGATGACTGAATGGGCGACTGACAGTCGACGACCAACCTCTCGCACCCCCACGCCCTCCTGAAGCCACGCAATTGCCCCGCCCTTGGTCATCCTGACCCAGTCGTTGTCTCCGAGGCATGGTTGCAAAAAGCGCCGTAAACACAGGCATAATGCCCACCAGTTTCTCAAAACTGGCTGATCTATGTTCAAATAAGACATGGGTCGCACGAGCATTGCAGTATTCCTGCAGTTCAGATGTGCTCTGTTGCACAGGCCTGTTTGATTTGCACCCTTTTTTTCGTGCAGTATGTGCACATTTCAGTTCACCGCTGTGATGTGCATGACACAGACTGAGTTGATTTCTGATCAAAAATTCAGGTTGACTGATCAGGCATGCAACCAAATTCAGTAAGTTTGGGTGGGTGCAGTGTCGTGTTATTGGAAAAAAATAAAGTCAAACAAGGTACCCTAAAAAGTGGTAGTGGCCTTTCAATTGTTTTGAGCAGTATACATTGGTAGTCTTGATAACCTGCCATGAGCATGTAGTGACCGTAGCATTTATGAGTCAGTGGTAAATGTAGCATTTCAAGTGTTTGCAGGAGACATAGTATTTCATATCACGTAGGCCTAGTTCTTTTAAACATTTCATGTGTTAGTGGCAACGATAGTTATTTTAGACAATAATGATCGTGGTTTGATGCGTAAGTAGTAATAACAGCACTTAATGGTTAGAATTGATGATAGGATTTCACGCAGTCGATATAATAAAATAATTTCATGCATTACTTGTCATATTGTCAGTTTCAAAATTGTAATGTCACTCATTAGTGGTAACCGTTGTCATTTCATTGGTACGTAGTGGTGGTAGTCATTTCATGGTTCATGGTTCATTTCATGTGTTGACAGTAATAGTGGAGAGTTCATGTGTTGGTCGTCACAGTGGTAATTTCACATGTTGGTTGTAAGAATTGTAAATCTGTGAGTTAATTGTAATTAACATAATGTCATGCATGAGCTGCGAAAATGATCATCTCCTGTGGTAGTAGTGTTGATAGTCATTCCATGTGCTTGTTATAATAGCGGTTATTTCATGAGTTTAATTTCTTTCAGTTACACTATCATTTTAGTATTAGTGAAAGGAGTAGTACTTGTTGTGCCACTAGAAACAGAAACAATTCCCTGTGTCCGTTGTAATAGTATTACTTGATGCATTAGAAGTACCAGGAGTGTTTGATATGTTAGTAACAAATCCTAATAGCTATATGTATAGAAGTAGTGGTATCATTTTCAAGTGTTTGTTGCAGTAGTAAATAAATGAAATGGTGGCTTTAAACAAAAAGTAATGTCATGAAATGATAGCAATAGAAGTAACTAAAAAGGACACTTGTCGCGGAGAGAGAGACTTAGAGCGCTCTGAACACGGTCTTTCTGAAGCACTCAAGCTATTCATCCTACGGTGGCCAACTGACGCACTATTTAGCAAACAGTCGGGGCGAAAGTTGAAAGCGGACGATTGTAAGTCGATTCCAATTTTCTAGACACAGGGGCCAACGACAGGCCGAGGCAAAGCTAAGAGAGAGAACTCTGGCTTCACAAAGTGAGTATTGACCATAGTAGCAGTCACTGATTGGCAAAGACTGGGGCTAACAACTTTCAAAAACTAAGAGAAGAACTGGTGTGTGTGTTTTTGTGTTGTTAACTGCTGCAGTTGCAATGTTTGTTCAGAGCGGTTGTCTGCCCACCATGCTGGTCGCAGATGATCTTTCTCGGTCTCTGGCCACACATTTGCTAGGTAACGTTGACAGGTTGTTGTCATCGATCAAATAAACAATCCAAAAATACCAGCCGCCGTGGCGAAGTGGTTAGCGTCGCGGACTCCCGGCTGGGAGGTCATGGGTTCGAATCCCATCAGAGTCATGTGGGTTTTTCTGCCCTGCCCGGCTCCTATCCAGAGTTGAGTTTGCTGGGGACTCAGCTGGGAAGACTGGGACCACACAGTCGAGTTTCATCCACTTAAGGGATGCGTTTCTGAGAGTGTTGCTCAAATTTCCTAACCAACACTGCAGGTGCCTGTATCTCTCGGGCCTGGTTGACACCGGGATACATTATGAAAGTAACCGTAGAGTACAGCCCCATCATGTAGTCTCAGACCGAAATGGAAATCCGTGGCATCACGATACATACGATATACGATATTTTATTTGTCCTCATAGAATACAAGAAAAATTTGTTTTGTGTGTGCCATTATCAAAATTCACATATTACAACAAATTATAAACAAGTATATCTGTAAAAATATACCACTCTTTGCACTGTGCTCAGTCATTCTTTGTCCATTCATTTATCCATCTTGTGTCAGTCTGTACTTATATATATATATATATATATATATATATATATATATATATATATATATATATATATATATATATATATATATATACACATGCACGCACACATCCTACCACCCCTCCCCCACCCCTACCACCCCAGACATACACACACCACACCAATATAGAGTCACACACGCACACACCCCGCCAAAACAGTGTCACACACACACACACACACACACACACACACACACACACACACACACAGAGGCGCACACATCACCACCACAAACCACCATCACATATGCAATATTAACACAACACTTAAATAAACACTCCAACTGTAAAACAGAACGCTCAAAGACAAGCTCAAAGTTAAGTATAAAAAAGAAAGAAAACAAAAAAATAGCACAATCATCCATCCTCATTCTCATCGATCAGCATAAAAAAAGTCTCAAATTCTGTGGCCCTTCATGCCCTGCTCTCATGGTGACCTCAATTTCGATGTCCTCTCCACGTCTGTGGCCTTGGTCTGTTTCCATCGGTGTCACCGGTATTGGCGAGTCCATGGGGGCTGTCGTTGGACGGATGTGGTGGCGCCCTCTGGAGGGAGAGCTCACTCACGCCGGCTCCGCGAATAAACAAGTATTGTCGTCAGTAGGGGGCTTAGTAGGTGTGTCCTGCGTATGTTAGATCAGAACAGGCGCCACTGAACACCACCGAAGTGACTCGGCAGCAGTGCAGTGTCTTCGCGGTGGGTTGCCTCTTGACGACTTGACACTGACTGCTCCCTGTGAATTGCCGGTGCTGGGGCTGTGGCGGGGCCGATCGGGCTGTGGCTGAGGACGGAGTGTCGGAATGAGCGGCGTGTGTGCACTGCCTCTGAGGTGGCGCAGAGGTTGGGACAGCAAAAAAAAAAAAAAAAAAAAAAAAAAAAAAAAAAAATCCAAAAATGTAAATGGGACATAGAACAAATTCCTCTCTCCCCCCCCCCCCCCCTCTCTGTGTGTGTGTGTGTCTGTGTGTGTGTGTGTGTGTGTGTGTGTGTGTGTGTGTGTGCGTGCTTGCTGTGTGTGTGTGTGTGTGTGTGTGTGTGTGTGTGTGTGTACACTGGGTGTGTGTATATGCTACCGTCTCATTCTGCTCACTTGTGTGGGGGACACTCTGTAGGATGAATAGAGCCTGCTTCGCACCACTCACTTGAAAATGAATAACGTGTTGAGGGAATGAAGTCTGCCTCAATCTACTCACCTAGATGTGGAAGTTGTAATGGATGAGTAAAATCTGACACTAATTTCTGCTTTCAAATTACAAGTACACATTTTGTGTGTTACATCATATTGGTTGAGTATTGTCCGGTCAAAACTGACATGTCTTATTCTAAAACTGCCGTACACTTTTTCCACCAGTCTTTTCATCCAAACCTAACTGGCAAAATGGTCAATTTTAGTTTACTAAAAGCGAATCAGCCATCACCAAACGTATACTGAGATGTCTATGTAGCCGCGCACAAAGTTTCAGGCAGAAAATCGGCAGATGATGACCGTGGCAGGACTTTGTTATGTTTTGTTTTGGTAGCCGGCATGACCAAACCAGGAGCTAGAAAGGGGAGAAGAAGGGCAGTTAAGAATAGGTAAAGTTTGCCTAACGCCAGTGCATCTGGCACTTCTCGGTTATCGGCTACCCCTGCAACACCTAAGAAAAGTAAGCTTGCCAACCTGACTGTAAGTACACCGACATCTGTCAGAGAAACGCTTAAACAGTTTCGCATTTGTTGACACAGCAGAAGCAATCGCTGCCAAGGAGACAACCACCCTTTAGATGGTAGCGTTGAAGAAGAGCAGGAAGTTATCTCCCATCACGAGAGTGTTTCTAACGCTGAACTGTGAGAAAGCTAGATGTAGTGTTGAGTGAAATAGGTGCAAATGGTGTGAGGTTAGTTGAACTGACGGACACTGTTGAGGAGCTGCGTAGCAAGGTCTTCCAGCTGGAACAGGAAAACGATAGTTTAAGAACAGAGTTGGCTAAGGCAAAAGAGAGTCGGAAAGAGTCTTTGGTCAAAAGAGAGGGAGACGGATCTGTTCCGGAAGAGTGACAATGCCTTCCTTTTGGCTCAGCTTGCTGACAGAAAGAGTGAGGACACAGCCGCATACCCATAGGAGGAACAACCTGCGTGTGTATGGTGTGGAAGAGAAGGCGAATGAGTCACAGGAGGTGTGTGAGCAGGCAGTGTTGGATCTTTTCAACAAGAAGCTCCGGGTGAAGGTCCAGCGGGAGAACATAGAGGCTGTACACAGGCTGGGGAGGAAGCAGCAGAGAGACCCCCCCCCCCCCCCCCCCCCCGGCATCATTGTGTGGTTCAGGCGCACCAGATACTAGGTGATCTACTCACGGCGCAAACTACGTGGCACACGCCTGGTGATTGCCGAGGATCTGATCCCCAGGGCCTACGCTCAAACTCTAATGATTTTAGAGTTTCTTGTCGTTTCTTTTTCCTTTCCTTCTAGTTCTTTTTTGTTTTTCTTCTCTCTCTCTCTCTCTCTCTCTCTCTCTCTCTCTCTCTCTCTCTCTCTCTCTCTCTCTCTCTCTCTCTCTCTCTGCCTGTCCATACATTGTTGGACATAGTTTGCTAATTTATCACCTTCAAAGCCTAAACGCTCGGCCTGTCGTACATATTCATCAACATTTTCCATCATGAATAGTTACCACAAACATACAAGAAACAATGACTAAATATGACTAAAATAAGGCGATATGTTTTATATACGTTTAAAAAAAAAGGAATTAAACTTTGTTACAGTATGTACAAATAAAGAATTTAAATGCTGGTATAAAAACAGGAAAGTAATAAAGGCTTACAAAAGAAAACCACTAATAAGAATTGACAATGTGATCTTTCCAAAAGAGATTTTCACCAATATTCTTTCCTAAAGGGAAAAAGACTCCCGTAAAGCTGGAGACGGGGAAGTATTCAAATAATGACACACACAATATACTAACAATACAATACAATAAACAATTAATCTAATAAATGCACAGTCAGAAAAACACCAAAACAAAACCAAAAGATAATCAAGAAAAGACGTTTATCTGGGCTGAGCGGTAATCAACTCCACCACCTACACTAGTTGAGTGACGGAGGTAAAGTCGATCCCACACTCAGAGGGGTAAGGGGAAAATCCAAATGAAACGATAGAAAAGGGAAAGAAAGAGATATCAATGAGAGGGGGAGGGACTATCGACTCCCCAACGCCATGCCCCCCTGCTGAATCAGAGCAGGAAGAGGTTGGGGTTATCAGTCCTGGGGAAGGGGACAAAACAAATTCTAATGCTCTAGGGGAAGGACAGCGACTCCTCAACGCCCTGCCCCTTGCTGCCAGGTATGAGCAAGAGGAGGTTGAGGCTATTGGTCCTGAGGGGCGAAGGGTAAAAAAGAACCCCCCCCCCCCCCCCCCCCCCCCCCCCAAAAAAAAAAAAAAAAAAAAAAAAAAAAAACTTATCAGAGTAGAGCAACCAAAAGAAATCTCGAACACCCGAAAAAAACAGACAAAAACAAATGAAAAATAGAAACTGCAAACAGTAATCACAACAATCAATAATACAAAACTTTTCTGTACACAAAGAGAAATCTTAATTTTTTTTCCTTGGGGGGGTACCAAAAAAACCTAGTTCTTAGTCAGGGTCACCACTGTCACACTGAGCACAAATGCATGCACGCACTTAGCTCAGCGTTCACTCCGTGCACACGTAGTCGCTCCAGACAACCAGAAGGCGCACTACAATATCTCTTCTTCTGCCCCTCTTCTCCGGGGAATAATTTACTTAACGATAATCAACTGTTCGAGCATACACAACAGGTTTGATTTCCAAAAACTATCTTCCATTCCTCCTCTCCAGTAGAGGTACAAACGTTCCACAGATCGACGAGCTGGGACCTAATTTCATCTCATTATACATAGAAATTTACAAGTACAACTTCTACCGGTTTCTGCTCCTCAATGGAGACACAATATATACACTTTCCAAAGCAGAATCAAAGATAGTTTAAAATACAGGAAAACATCTGAGTTCCGACCAAAGGGGACAATAAAAAATCATAGTGGGTCAACATGACAAACGCTTTCAAAGTTTTCTCACGACTGCCGCAGTCGTTGTCCTCTTCTTCTAGGTTCTCCAACTCTGGAGACAATTAGGTGCTGCCACAGCACTGGAGCCCAAATACTTGTTGTGCGACTGCCACAGTCGCCTATTCCATTACTGGTGCTGCCGCAGCACTGGGAAGAGCTGAAACACGAATGAAGTCCGTGAAAGTAATTTATTTCAAAATCGGAATAATGATAATTCTATTCCCTTTTTTTTCCTTTTCTTAACTCTCTCTCTCTCTCTCTCTCTCTCTCTCTCTCTCTCTCTCTCTCTCTCTCTCTCTCTCTCTCTCTCTCTCTCTCTCTCTCTCTCTCTCTCTCTCTCTCTCTACTCACCTGGTAATGGTAGATTACAGGTGAATTTCTAGAGAAATTCTAGACAGCTGTTGTGTGTGCAGAAATATGACAGCTGTTCTCTTCTGAGTGAATGTGAATCATAATAATGTAACTTGCTTGCTTGAGTATGTAATGGTGATTATACTGGTCACTACACATACATGTCGGAAACAGGAAGTAGTGTGAATGATTATTTTATAGTTTCTGAAGATCTTTTTAATACTATAATGAATTCTTCCCGTCTTCAAGTCTCAGATATGATTGATTCTGACCATCAACCACTAGAATTTTATTTTGATGCAAATAATGATAAAAGTTGTGATGATGAATGCAGTAATATGCCATCCTTTATTAATAAAATAGTTTGGAATGATGATTTAGCAGAGCAGTTCCATGATCGCATGCGTTCCAGAAAGATAAAAGACAAACTTAACCGAGCCAGCAGTTTGACGGATACTGACATAAATCAGGCACTAGCTTTATTTAATGAATGTATACGAGAACAAGCTATGATGAAGAATGTAAAACTTCTAAGCGTGATGTCAAGAAACTTTTGAGAACTTGTAGAAAATCTTCTAAACCAGAAAACGGAATGTGTCACTAACTGAGAATTCAGTCGAGAAAGAGAGCAATGCAGCTTTTTGCAAAGCTAGAAGAGAATACAAAAATTATTGCAAAGAAAGAAAAAGGAATACAACAAAAACTGTACTTGAGCAACTGATCATGTGCATTAATGACCAGAAAGAATTTTGTCATAATATGAGCAGAGTTTCCAGTAAGAACAAGTTTCGATCCAACAAAATCGCTGTTCAAGAATGGTTTCAACATTTTAAAGGAGTTTTAAAAAAAAACATACATTGATAGTAATAGACCTATTTTCACAGATGCTACTGATGTTGCAGATAATTTATCTGATAGCACTAACGAACTGATGACAGTCAAGAGGTTGGAACTGATAGACATGAGAATGATGAGGAGAATGTTGACTTTATGAACCGGCTCATAACCAGGGGAGAAGTATTACTCTCAATTAAAAAAACTGAAAAAAGAAAGCAAGCAGCAGACCAGGTGGCATTATTGAAGAGATATTTTAAAATGCAGGAAATGACGTCGTTGATTTCTTAGTTAACTATTTCAATGCATTATTTGACACAGGTCAATATCCTGATTTATGGAATGAACCGATAATTAGTCCATTGTTTAAGAAAGGCAATATAAATGATCCAAATAATTATACAGGAATTTCTCTGTCGGATATAAGTAGCAAAATGTATAGCTCTATAACTAATTCAAGATTGTCTGAATGGGTCGATCAAAACAATTACAGGTGAATTGCAAGCAGGGTTTAAAAAAATTATGCTACTATCGATCACATGTTTACATTGTTGGCAACAGTGCAAAAACAGTTTTCGTCTAATAGAAAATCATACATTGCATTCATTGATTTTGAGAAAGCTTTTGATACTATTTCCAGAAATTCATTGTGGCCTATTCTAATTAATAATGGAATTAAGGGTAAAATCTACAGATGTATAAGAAGTATGTATGAAATTGTTAAAGCTCGAGTTCGCTGTGGTGCACAGTATACAGGTTACATATATTGCACTAATGGTGTGAAAAAAAGGTGGTGTTTGTAGTCCTCTTTTGTTTTTCTTTTTATAAACGAACTTGCTCTCGATATTATTAATAATGGTAGACATGGTGTTCGCCTCAATGTTGATTTCATTGAACTGTGTATTTTTTTGTTTGCTGATGACATGATTTTATTGTCAGAAACTGTGGTTGGCTTACAAATCCAGTTGAATACTCTTCATAGAGCTGCGTGCCAGTTACCGCTTAAAGTAAATTTGGACAAATCTGGCATAGTAATCTTTAGGAAGGTGGGTATTTAGCAAGTACTGAGAAATGGTTTTATAATAACATAAAGATGAACGTAGTAAATTCTTATCGGTATCTAGGCATCCTGTTTTCCACACGACTGAGTTTTAAGCATGCATGCCAAGAGTTAGCAAGTAAAGGGAAACGAGCTGCCATCACCATTATTTGCAAGTTGTATCAGCTAAATAACAACTCTTTGAAATTGTATTTGAAGCTTTTTAATTCTCAGATTCAACCCATACTCCTATATGGTGCTGAAATTTGGGGTCTAGAAGATGCTTCATCTGTCATTGAAAGTGTCCATTTATTTGTATTAAAGAAGTATCTAGGGTTTGTATTAAAACACCAAACGACCTTGTGTATGGTGAATTGAATCGATTCCCATAAACGATTAATTCTAGTGTTTCTTGCATTAGATACTGGTTGAAACTGACTCGAATGGAGGAACATAGATTACCATCTAAAGCGTATAAAATGTAATTAAATTTGGCCAATAGAGGAAAAGTAAATTGAGCCTCAAAAGTTCGTGATATTTTGAATAGTTATGGCTTCTCCTATGTATGGGAATACCAAGGTGTGGGGTGCATAAATTCCTTTATAAAGATGTTTAAGCAAGGACTAATCGACTGCAGGTGGCAGAACTGGAATTATCATGAATGATAGCAACAGATTTATAGAATACATGAAATTCAAGACATCGCATGATCTGGAGCCATACTTACTATTGGGTATGGATAGATTTATTCGAACCCTGACAAGATTTAGGTTTGGAATGTCTAGTTTATCAGTGCATAGTTCAAGATACAAAAGGAATGGTGAATGAAGGACAGTATGCCCGTTGTGCACATCCTCCGCCGATGATGAAGTTCACTTTGTTTTTTTTTTTTTTTTGTTTTTTTTTTTTTTTTTTTTTTTTTTGTCTGCTTTTGATGATTTAAGACACAGTTTTAATCCATCCAAAATATTATAACAATCCCAGTAACTTCAGATCAACGTTTATTTTAGCATCACAAAACGCACAGGTCATCAGTAATTTTGCTATATATCTATATAAAGCCTTTAAGAAAAGAGAATATAACAGTGTCCTGAATTCCCAATTTTACTAGTCGACTGGCGTCAATTTAGTGTATGATACAATGTACAAACTGGTGTAATGTTGTTTTCATTTTCGTCTCTTTTTTTTTGTTTGTTTGTTTGTTTGCTTGCTTTTTTGATTAGCTTCAAGCAGTTGATGAATTGATAGTATAATTCGAATCTATCTATCTTATTGAATCTACTATCAATGTTCACACCCCTTCAAATGGGGCTTTGGCCTAACTGAATAAAATTCTGTTCTGTTCTGTTCTGTTCTGTTCTGTTCTGTTCTGTTCTGTTCTCTCTCTCTCTCTCTCTCTCTCTCTGTCTCTCTGTCTCTCTCTCTCTCTCTCTCTCTCTCTCTCTCTCTCTCTCTCTCTCTCTCTCTCTCTCTCTCTCTCTCCCCCCCCTCTCTCCTTGATACAAGGCATTTAAATTTAGAGAAATAGCTACTTCTTGAAGTCCTGAATTAATTGTGTTTGATTTGTTATATAGTCATGCGTATTTGTTTCATATCATGTATTATGCTCACCCACCCCTTCA
Organism: Conus betulinus; assembly: GCA_016801955.1. Classification (NCBI taxonomy): domain Eukaryota; kingdom Metazoa; phylum Mollusca; class Gastropoda; order Neogastropoda; family Conidae; genus Conus; species Conus betulinus. Next base: position 295,391 of record JADBJO010000903.1, on the reverse strand, counting down.
TAATGGGCCAAGGCCTATATGAATAAAACATCCGAATCCGAATCCGAATATTTTATTGACGATGTGAATCTTCCTCTGCTTGGGGTTGTCTGTTGTTGTTGTGGGGTTGTATAGCCACTGTCAGTTCAGTGTTTTATTGCTGCTCGATATTCCCCCTGTACAATATTCTGCCTGCCCAACATTTCCCCTGCTCGATACTCCCCATGTATAATATTTCCCCTGCTCAATATTCCCCCCGTATGATATTACCCCCGCTCGATATTCCCCCTGCATAATATTCTCCCTGCTCGATACTCCCTGTACAGGCTCGATATTCCCTCTGTATATTATTCTCCCTGCTCGATATTCTCCCTGTATAATATTCTTCCTGCTCAATATTCCCCCTGTATAATATTTATTATCACTGCTCGACATCTCCCTTTGCATGTTATTCTCCCTGCTCGATACTTTCCCTGTACAATATTCTCCCTGCTCGATATTCCTCCTGCTCGATATTTCCACTGTATTATATTATCCCTGCTAGACATTTATCCTGCTCGATACATCCCCCGTATGATATTCTCCGTGCTCATTCTTCCCACTGTATAATATTCTCCCTGCTCGATATTCCCCTTGTACACCATTCTCCCTGCTCCATATGTCCACTGTATAATATTCTCCCTGTTCGACATTTCCTCTGCTCCATATTCCCCCTGTATAATATTCTCCCTGCCCAACATTTCCCCTGCTCGATATACCCCTTGTATAACATTTCACCTGCTCTATATTCCCCTGTGTAATATTCTCCCTGCTCGATATTTTCTCTGTATATTATTCTTCATGCTCATTATTCCCAATGTATAATATTCTCCCTGCTCGATATTCCCCCTGTATAAAATTTCCTGCTCAACATTTCCCCAGCTCAACATTCCCTCTACTCGATATCCCCTGTGTATAATATTCTCCCTCCTCCATGTCCCCCTGTATAACATTCTCCCAGGTCGATATTCCTCTGGTATAATATTCTCCTTCCTTGACATTTCCCCTGTTCGATAGTGCCCTGTATGATATTCCCCTTGCTCGACATTTCCTGTAATCCATATTCCCCCTGTATAACATTCTCCGTGCTCCATGTTCCCTTCTCGATGTTCTCCCTGCTCGATATTATTCCGTTGTATGATATATTCCTGCTCGACATTTCCCCTGCTCAATATTTCCCCCTACTCGATATTCCCCCTGCATAAATTCTCCCTGATCGACATTTCCCCTGCTCGATATTCCCCCTGTATAATATTCTCCCTGCTCGACATTTCCCCTGCTCGATATTCCCCCTGTATAATGTTCTCCCTGCTCGACATTTCCCGTGTATAATATTCTCCCTGCTCGATATTCCCCCTGTATACTATTCTTCCTACCCGATATTCCCCCTGTATACTATTCTCCCCGCTCGATATTCCCCCTGCATACTATTCTCCCTGCTCTATATTACCCTGTACACTATTCTCCCTACCCGATATTCCCCCTGTATACTATTCTCCCTGCTCGATATTCCCCCTGTACACTATTCTCCCTACCCGATATTCCCCCTGTATACTATTCTCCCTGCTCGATATTCCCCATGTATAATATATATCCCTGCTCGATATTTCCCCTGTATACTATTCTCCCTACCCAATATCCCCCCCCCCCCCCCCCGATGATGTAAACTATTCTCCTTGCTCGATATTCCCCCTGTATACTATTCTCCCTGCTCGATATTCCCCTTGTGTACTATTCTCCCGACCCGATATTCCCCCTGTATACCATTCTCCCTGCTCGATATTCCCCCTGTATAATATTCTCCCTGCTCGATATTCCCCCTGTATACTATTCTCCCTGCTCGATATTCCCCCTGTACACTATTCTCCCTGCTCATATTCACCCTGTATAATATTCTCCCTGCTCGATATTCCCCATCTATAACATTCTCACTGCTCGACATTTCCGCTGTATAATATTCTCCCTGTTCGATATTTCCCCCTGTATACTATTCTCCCTACCCGATATTCCCCTTGTATACTATTCTCCCTGCTCAATATTCCCCCTATATACTATTCTCCCTGCTCGATATTCCCCGTGTAACTATTCTCCCTACCCGATATTCCCCTGTAGGCTATTCTCCCTGCTCGATAATTCCCCTGTATACTATTCTCCCTACCCGATATTCCCCTTGTATACTATTCTCCCTGCTCAATATTCACCCTGTGTAATATTCTCCCTGCTCGATATTCCCCCTGTATAATATTCTCCCTGTTTGATATTCCCCCCATATAATAGTCTCCCTGCTCGACATTTCCCCTGTTGGATATTCCCTCTGTATAATATTCTCCCTGCTCGATATTTCCCTCGTATGACACTCTTCCTGCTCAATATTCCCCCTGCTCGATGTTCCCTTTGTATAATATTCTCCTGCTCAACATTTCCCCAGCTCGATATTTCCTTCGTATAGTATTCTCCCTGCTCATTATTCCACTGTATGATGTTCTCCCTGCTTGACATTTCCTCTGCTCAGTATTCCCCCTGTATGATTTTCTCCCTGCCCGACATTTCCCCTGCTCGATGTTCCCCCTGTTTAATATTCTCACTGCTCGATATTTCCCCTGTATAACCTCCCTGCTCGATATTCCCCATGTATAATATTCTCCCTGCTCGATATTCCCCATGTATAATTTTCTCTCTGTTTGATATTCCCTGTGTATAATATTCTCCCTGCTCGATACCCCCCCTGTATAATATTCTCCCTGCTGGACCAGCCACCGTGGCGAAGTGGTTAGCGTCGCGGACTCCCGGTTGGGAGGTCGTGGGTTCGAATCCCATCAGAATCATGTGGGTTTTTCTGCCCCGACCGGCTCCTACCCAGAGTTGAGTTTGCTGCGGACTCAGTTGGAAGACTGGGACCACACGGTCCAGTTTCATCCCACTTAATGGATGCGTTTCTGGGAGTGTTGCTCAAATTTCCTGACCAACACTGCAGGTGCCTGTATCTCTCGGGCCTGGTTGACGCTGGGATATATTATGAAAGGAAGCGTAGAGTACAGCTCTGTCATGTAGTCTCAGACCGAAATGGAAATCCGTAGCATCATTTAATCATCCTCATTCTCATCGATCAGCATTAAAAAAAAAATGTCTCAATTTCTGTGGCCCTTCATGACCTGCTCTCATGGTGACCTCAATTTCGATGTCCTCTCCACGTCTGTGGCCTTGGTTTGGTTCCGTCGGGGTCACCGGTATTGGCGAGTCCATGGGGGCTGTCGTTGGACGGATGTGGTGGCGCCCTCTGGAGGGAGAGCTCACTCACGCCGCCGGCTCCGCGACTAAGCAATTATTGTCATCAGTAGGGGGCTTAGTAGGTGGTGTCCTGCGTATGTTAGATCAGAACAGGCGCCACTGAACACCACCGAAGTGACTCGGGAGCAGTGCAGTGACTCCTCCGGTGGGTTGCCTCTTGACGACTTGACATTGACTGCTCCCTGTGGATTGCCGGTGCCGGGGCTGCGGCGGGACCGGCCGGGCTGTGGCTGTGGACGGGGTGCCGGAATGAGCGGCGTGTGTGCACTGCCTCTGAGGTGGCGCATAAGTTGGGACAGCAAAAAAAAAAAAAAAAAAAAAATTCTCCATGCTCGATATCCCCCCTGCTCGATATTCCCCTCTGTATACTATTCTCCCTGCGCGATATTCCCCCTGTATAATATTCTCCCCTGCTCCTTATTCCCCCTGTATAATATTCTCCCTGCTTGGTATTTCTCTCTGGTATAATATTCTCCCTGTTCGACGTTTCCCCTGCTCAATATTCACCCTACTCGATATTTCCCCGGTAAAAGATCCTCCCTGCTCGATATTCCTCCCCCGTAAAAGATTCTACCTGCTCGATATTCCTCCCGTTTACATTTCCCCTTTCTATTCCTGCTAATATCCTCCCTGCTCTATTTCCCCCCGCTTTATTCTCCCTGCTCGGCATTTCCCCTGCTTGACATTTCCCCTTCTCTATATTCCACCTGCATAATATCCTCCCTGCTCTATATTCACCCCGTATAATATTCTCCCTGCTCGGCATTTCCCCTGCTTGATATTTCCCTACTGCTATTCCACCTGCATAATTCCCCCTCTCTATATTCCACCCCTGCATAATATCCCCTCCCTGCTCTATATTCCACCTGCATCACCCTGCTCTATATATAATATTCTCCCTGCTCGGCATTTCCCCTGCTTGATATTTTCCCTACTCTATATTCCCCCTGTATAATATCCTCCCTGTTCTATATTCACCCAGTGTAATATTCCCCTGCTCGGCATTTCCCCTGCTTGACATTTCCCCTTTCCCCTTCTATATTCCCCCTGTATAATATCCTCCCTGTTCTATATTCACCCTGCATAATATTCTCCCTGCTCGGCATTTCCCCTGCTTGACATTTTCCCTACTCTATATTCCCCCTGTATGATATCCTCCCTGCTCTATATTCACCCAGTGTAATATTCTCCCTGCTTGACATTTCCCCCGTTCGATATTCTCCCTGTACAACATTCTCCCTGCTCGATTTTCCCCCTCCTCAATATTCCCCTTAATCGATTTTCCCCCTGTATAATATCCCCCCTCCCGCCCTGCTCGATATTCCCCCTGTATAATATTCTCCCTGCTCAATATTCCCCCTGTATAATATTCTCCCTGCTCGACATTTCCCCTGCTCTACATTTCCCCTGCTCGATATTCTCCCTGTATAATATTCTCCCTGCTCGACATTTCCCGTGCTCGATATCCCCCCTGTATAATATTCTCCCTGCTCGACATTTCCCGTGCTCGATATTCCCCCTGTATAATATTATCCCTGCTTGATATTTCCCCCTGTATAATATTCTCTGTGCTTGATGTTCCTCCGTATAATATTCTCCCTGCTCGATGTTCTTCCTGCTCGATATTTCCCCTGTATAATATTCTCCCTGCTCAATATTCCCCCCGTATAACATTCTCTCCCTGCTCAATACTCCCCCTGTGTAACATTTTCCCTGCTCAATATTTCCCTCTATACCATTCTCACTGCTCGACGTTTCGCTCTGCTCTATACTTCCCGCCTACATTAAAATAAAAGAGCTCCTGTTCCAGGGGAGTTGGATACGAAAATAAATGTTTTCACGCCACAGCTAAAGATACGCGTACGCATTCACACAAAAGATACACATGTCTTAAGCCAAGCAAGTGTGTGTGTGTGTGTGTGTGTGTGTGTGTGTGTGTGTGGAGGGGGGGGGGGATGTACCGGGCAGGGAGGAGTGTGGGGCGGGGAGCGGGGGTATTGAACAGAGAGAGTTTTGAGCAGGCGATCTATTGATACGAGGGAATATCGAGCCGACCCATTGTTTCAACAGGAAACGTTGTTTCGTGACGCCCTGATAACGTCAGCCTACGCCGAACGTGGCGACCGGAAGTGACGAGACAGATTGCTGCCCTTCCTTAAGTCATCGAGACTGAGTCGCGAGACCCCCGATCTGACATGCTGGATAAAGAAACAGGATGAACCAGGTGACACAGTTTCTTATAACAATTGCCGATCGTTTTACCATTGACTCTGCATCACAGACAAGTTGTGACAACACACACTCAAATGTCTAGTTTACGATGCAACTCTCGTGCAAACAAGAAGCGCGAATATTGCAAAATTCAATAAACCAAAAATCTAACATCATGGAAATACAGAGACTAAATGTTAACAAATATCATTATGATTATCTTCAATGATTCTAAGATCATTGCTGACGATAGAATAAATTGAGACGACTTAGTACATGCAAACAATACGTACACTTACTGCATATTAATGTACAACTAAAAGCAATATGGGTGTAACATTAACACCGAATAATAATAATAATACATCGTGGCAACACTGATAGACGCAATTTCTGCCAGTTACCATCATTATCATCATCATATCATCATCATCATCATCATCATCATCATCATCATCATCATCATCAACATTGTTATTGTTATCATTATATTACTATTATTGTTGTTATATTACTACTACCATTTATTAATATTGTTTCTGTTATTGTTATCATATTGCATTATATATATATAGTATATATTATGGTATGTTATGGTACTATTTTCATTTTTATCAGTTCTTTCCAAATGTGCATTGGATCTCGCACAGTCCGGTCGCTCAAAGGGAGAAAACCCAGTAGATTCTCGAGGGACTTCCCTGTAAGTAAACAACAAGGCATTGATTGATATACCGGTGCCATTGTCGTGGTTGGTCAGCACACAACTTCCTCTGCAGGGCCTTTAATGTTCCATTGCACTTCTCTACCAGACCATTGCACATAGGATGGTAGGGTGTGGGTAGTCAACTGACGGATACTGAGCAGACGAACAACCTCCTTCATGCAGTCAGATACAAACTGAGTCCCTAAATCACTTAAGATTTCGTCAGGCATACCCAGTCTGCTGAAGATGTCTATCAGGGCATCAGCAACGGCCTCAGTATCGATGCGTTTCAGTGTGCTGCCTCAGGATACCTGGAGGCATAGCCCACCAAAGTGAGGATGTACCAGTGTCCTGATTCACTGGCTGGTTTGATTTCTCCTATGAGGTCGATGGCCACCCTCTTGAAAGGTCTGTCGATTAGTGGCATCTTTTTCCATGGGTACCTTTGGAGTTCTTCCTTTGGGTTCAGTCTTCTGGCACTCGACACAGGATCTGCAGAAGCGTGCAATATCGCCTTGGATACCTTGCCAGTAGAAGGCTGCTAAAATTTTCTCTGTGGTCTTCTTGATACCCATACAGCCTTCAAGGATAGAGTCATGGACCAACTCCATCACGGGTTTTTGTAGACTGGCTGGAACAAGAACTTGGCAAGCGATTTAGGCCCTATCAGTCGTACTTTTTTTGGTACTGTCTGTACATGACGCCATTTTTCTTCACAAAGGGTACCTCGGTGTTGCCCCTGGTCATGGCGTCTGCTTTGCTGGCATATGTTTGCAGAGAAGCTTGCTGTAAGTTTCCCCTCTGGTTACTCTTGGAATTTCTGTGGACTTGCTGATCTTCAATGTAGATCTCTCTTCTTTCTCCTTGTTGGATTGCACATGGGTTGTTACTGCAAAGGTGTGTGTCTTCTTGTCTGTTTTTCTCTTCATGCTCTTCTTGTCTTTTTTTCTCTTCACGTTCTTCTTGTCTTTTTTCTCTCTACAGCTGCCAATTCTGTTTTTCTTCTTCCCAGTTCTCTTGCTGCAGCCTCAGCCTCTTAAATATTTCGGAGTTCATCACCTGCATGGCCTAGTTCCTTTCCAATCTTAACGAATTCCATGGTAACTCAGTCTAGCGTCAGCAATCAGTCACTGAAACAATACTTTCCAGTACAGACACATGCAGCGGTCTTCCGTTTGACTCTCCTAGCTCTGTAGAACCCTCATTGCTCTAGCAGACACAGGTGACAGTTTTCTCCACTTCCCTGGACCTGCTCGATACACTAAACGCTGTACGCATCCTCTGTGTGAACAGACACACGCCTGAAGGCTTTCTTGACGCTACAAGTTTTGATCCAAGTTCTGTTTCTTCTCAGACGACAGCCGGTGCAGTAAGCCTACGTTACGGTGTTTGTCGACGCAGATCTGCAGGTAACCGCGCGAGTGTTTGTGTGTGTGTGTGTGTGTGTGTGTGTGTGTGTGTGTGTGTGTGAAAAGAGTTTATGTGCGTTTGCTATAGTTGAGATTCACAAAAAAAGACATGTCTTAGGTATTATTTTTTCGACAGAACTCAAGGCATACATACGTGTGTGTGTGTGTGTGTGTGTGTGTGTGTGTGTGTGTGTGTGTGTGTGTGTGTGTGTGTGTGTGCATCTGTGTGTGTGTGTGTGTGTGTGTGTGTGTGTGTGTGTGTGTGTGCTGCTGCCGCCACTCGCCTGTTTACAGGTAAGGACTACAGTGCAAACAAACACACCTCTCACCCTCTGTCACAAGAACGTATGTATTTCAATGCCGTTTGTTCATGTAACTGTAATGGATTTGCATGTAATATATACTTTGGTATATTCACTGCGCTGATCGCGAAAAACAGATTAATCCTTTCCATTCCATTTCCCCCAGCCCTCATTCCCCTCTTCTGCCTTATCCCTACCATCCCCTTACTTCCCAGTATTCTTATCATAGTTGCTGCTGCTAGTGGGATGGGGGTTGGTGGGTGGGTGGGTTGGTGAATATTCATCAACAGAATGTGTAGAGGTAGTGCTGCAAGCTGTTTGCCTGAACTGCTTTCGAAGAAACAGATCTTTCAATTGCCGGCTGTTTTTTGGACTCGTCGATAATTCACTGTACATAATAGTTAAAGTTAATTCAATGTTTTTGTGATTGAAATTTGTATGCTTAATCTTGACTTAAGTGTTCTGGAGCTATTGTGAACTTTCTATATTTCAATCAGTTATCTCTTTACTAAAACTATTTCTGCATTTCTTTGAATTTTGTACCCCTCGATAAGTTTGTGTGTGGTTGTTCCTAGTCGTGCTTATTTATCTCTTATTCATTTGTTCTCGCGTTCATTAGTTCTCATTATGTCTACATTGAGTACCTGGCCTTGTAAAGAAGGACTCCGGATTGGCTATCTAAATATTAACCGTATATTAAGCAAGCTAACTGATATATCAGCGATCTTAGAAAATTCTGGGAATCCCTTTCATCTGTTTTATTTTTCAGAATCACGATTAACAGACTGTACATTAGATTGTGATATAGCTATGCCTGGCTATAAAGTTATTCGCCTAGATCCAAAAGCTAAAATGGACACAGGTTTGTTAGTTTACTATAATCAGTCGATAACTATAAAACAGAAAGGGAATCTGGAACAGTTTGGTGTCGAATCAGTATGGCTAGAAATAAAAATAAAACATATAAGTCCTATACTTGTTGGATTTATATATCGTAATCCGGCTGAAAGAACAAATTGGTTTGATAACTTTAGTGGAATGATGGATGCCGCTCTACTTGACAATGAAGAAATGTTTGTGTTCGGTGACTTCAATATTGACTTGTTAAAGCCTCAAAAACAATGGACCGAAATGTATACCTCATTAAACTTACAACAGATTGTGGATCGACCAACACGAATTACAACTAATTCCAGTACTCTCATTGACCACATTTATGTCACATCTAAACATAACATTGTGGAAATCTCTTCCCCAGCAACTGGGTGCAGTGATCACTCCCCAGTTTGTATTACTTGGGGGAAAAGGGGGATACGAATTCCAAAACCAGTCATAAATCTATCCTATATAGGTCTTTTAAAAGATTTAACGAAAAGGATTTTTTATCTGACCTGCTATATTCTCCTCTGTCCCAAATATACCATTATACCGATCCTGAAAAAGCAACAAATGTTTGGATTAATGTATTTCCAATATCTACAATAAACATGCACCCATCAGAAGTAAACGAGTTTACCTGCCATCTTAAACCGCCGTGGATATATCAAAGGAAATAGATAAAGACACATCAGAGAACTTCTGAAAGCAAAACACGACGTTGGTTTTGCAAAGCAGAGAAATTCTGTGACGTCAATGAAGCGAAAAGCAAAGTACAAATATTTTCAAGAGATGGTATCCAATAAAAGAGACTCAAGAACTATTTGGAACGCAATCAACAAATTGACAAATAGAGGGCATTCACAAACACAACTTAACCATAAAGATATTACTCCCGAAGCAGTTAACAACTATTTGTTAGCATTGCTGAAAACTTAATAAATAATGATGAACGGGATGAAAATGATCTAGAATTAGTAACTGAATATTGTAAGTCAAAGAATATTAAATCTTATGTGCCAATCCCTACATAACAATACCCGAAGTATTTGCATACTTAATGTCACAGAAACAATCGAAAACCAAAGATATTTACGACCTGATCCCAGTATAAACAAGTTGTCTGCACCAGTCAGAACAGACTCTCTTACACCTATGTATAGCGAAAAAACTGTTTTCCGGAATGTTTCAAACAAGCAAAAGTTGTCCTGCTGTATAAACTGGAGATCCGTCCAACTCTTGTAACTACAGACCTGTATCTGTTCTGTCAATTGTTTCAAAACCGCTCGAAAAACATATCCAAAAATATTTAGTTACCCATTTAAACAAATATAATTTGATTCATCCTAAGCAGTCTGGTTTTAGGAAACCATTCCTGCCACACCGCGCTTACGCAATGATTGACAAATGGCTCGTGAACATTAATAACAATGAACATACAGGAGTTGTCTTCATTGATCTGGCTAAAGCTTTTGATGTTATAAACCACTCTCTTCTCCTAAAAAAAAAAAAAACGCTTTATACGGACTTTCTGAAAATACACTTCAATTTATGTCCTCATTTCTTTCTGGTCTAAAACAGGTAGTATGTGTTAATTCCTCAAAAATCAGATTTGCAGCCAGTAAAATATGGTGTTCCACAAGGATCCGTTCTTGGTCCTTTACTCTTTTCGATCTATATAAATGATTTACCGCTACGTATTCGATGTGACTGCGAATTATTTTTCCTGATGACAACTCTATGCATTCTAACCACCCTTACTTACAGGTTGTGACGTCCGATCTACAAGATAGTTTGAACAGTGCCGTCAAATGGACGGCAGTCAATCACATGTCTCTAAATGCAAAAAAAAAAAACCAAATGCTAAATGCATGGTCATTACTAGCAGACAAAAACGTCAAAATATGCCTGCTGATTTATTTTCAATATTTGTTTCCAGTGAAAAAATCGAAGAAGTAAAAAACACATAAAGTTTTGGGGTGTTGTCATTGATAACAACTTATCATGGTCCGATCACATTGCTTACCTATGCAAAAGAATATCCAAAAAAAATATTCCAGTTATCAAAAATAAAAAGCATTTTCTGAATATGCATGCTAGAAAACAATTCTTTCATGCCCATATACAGTCGACTATAGACTATGCTTCTACTTTATGGGATTCAGCCAGCGCAAACATTCTGAAACCTTTAGCAAGATTGTATAGGCGGGCGATAAAATTAGTTCTATTAAAATCTAGTTCATTAACTCTAAACGATTATAAATCTTTGGATATCCTTCCCCTAAGGCAAAAACTAGAATACAATAAGGCTATATTTATGCATAAAGTGGAAAATGGAAATGCACCTCCCTCCATTGTAAACAGTTTCCGGAAGAATGATAATAGGCACGTCTACAAGTTAATAATGCCTCTGCCCAGACTTGACCTTTACAAATCAAGCCTAGTAGGCCTATACAGTGGTGGTACGTATTGGAACAATTTGCCTCCATTTCTTAAAGAAATCTCAAGTTTTGATATTTTCAAAGAGCGCTTAAAAGGATATCTGCTCAGTAAGTTAAAAGATATATAAAAAGAACTGTACCAGTTGACTCCTAAATCAATTAAAACACTGAGTGAATAAAATAAAATACTGCACGATTACAAGCCTGTGTTAGACGGAAATCTTGCACGTGTCATTTGAAGCACAGCAATAATGGGTGAAGATATTTGAACATGTTTTACATTGATGATATCGCTTAATTGCATTTCGTTATTTGATGTATTGTGTGCATTCAAGTCTATTTGACTCTTTTTCCCCCATTTATCTTTGTACTTTACATGTATATTCTTTCTACCCCCCCCCCCCCCCCCCCCCCCCACCCCACACCCCATACCCCCGCTTCCTCTCTCTCTCTCTCTCTCTCTCTCTCTCTCTCTCTCTCTCTCTCTTCTTCTCTCTCTCCACTTCTCTCCACCCCCCCCCCCCCTCACCCCCCCCCCCCCCCCTCTCTCTCTCTCTCTTCACCCCGCGCTTACTATGTATGTTTGTGTGTTGCTTGTTTGCGAAAGTGTACAAGTGTTGGGTGGGTGTTTAGGGAGGGGCGTTTTCTGGGTGGGGATTGTTAAAGTGGAAGTGTGTTACGTTTCTTTGATGTTATCTCCATTTTCTGTATTTTGAATTTGTATGTGTGTGTGTGTTCAATCTCTTGTTTGTTTGTTTGTTTATTTGTTTTGTGTGTGTGTGTGTGTCGTTTGTTCATTTTTTTTCATTTCGCGATTTCTTTCTTTTTTTTGTGTGTGTTCCCCTCTTGGGGAGGGCTAGATGTAAAAAAGCATGAACTTGCTTATCTATTACCCTCGAAAATAAAGAATTTGTCTTGTCTTGTCTTGTCTTGTCTTGTCTTGTCTTGTCTCTCGGATTTCCTTTCATCTTCATCAATATTGACTACACGAGCGTATAACCAAAGGCTGAAAAAAAATCTTCGTGAAAATCAAGATTAAAGACGATAGTTATTAATTTTTGCATCAACTTTTCTCTCTCTCTCTCTCTCTCTCTCTCTCTCTCTCTCTCTCTCTCTCTCTCTCTCTCTCTCTCTCTCTCTCTCTCCGTGTGTGTGTGTGTGTTACAGGTAAGCCTACAGTATCTCTCTCTCTCTCTCTCTCTCTCTCTCTCTCTCTCTCTCTCACACACACACACACACACACACACACACACACACACACACACACACACACACGTGAGCGCGCGCACAAGCACGCACGCACTCAACCACACACACACACACACACACACACACACACACACACACACACACACACACACACTTGATATTTAATCTCTGAGTCAGTTTACATAATAATATCCCATGCTGAGACGCACACATAATTCATAGAGAAAATCAGATGCTAGGCACTACCTCAGTAAGTCATTACCCTGAATCCATCTTTCAATACAAATATTTTTACACATTGTGATCGGGCTCCACCCCACCCCACCCCCCACACCCTCTCTCTCTCTCTCTCTCTCTCTCTCTCTCTCTCTCTCTCTCACACACACACACACACACACACACACACACACACACACACACACACACACACACGAAGGTTGAAAGGGTGTGCGCATTTCGCAGATGTGTCTACGAATTCTTGGGGACTACTTCAGATCTACTTACTGTTTTGATTTGGCTCGTGTACGCTCGAAGTTGAGCTTGATACGCATAAAATGAGTTCGTTGAAAACATCGGATAACTAACTAAGATAAACAAACAAACTTTGCACTCACTTGTGGAAAAGTGATTCCACTGTCTCTTTCCTTCTTAGTGTCCTTTCTGGAGCAATATTTTGTCACACAGCAAGGCGTGTTTTCTTCTTTCTCACTGGCCGAAGCGAGCAGTGGGTAGACTGGACAGGGGAAATAACTGCGTGCAGCGGCTTCAGCTCTGCCTACAGCGAGAGTGAGGAGTGCCCCTATCCCTTCTTTTTCAAAGTCCGTGGATGGAAGTGTTTAACTGGGTTTATTTAAAGGCTAGAATATAAACTGGGACACAGATAAGGCCGGAGAAAGGACTATAGGTGCTTCGATGTGGAGGTGGCGATTAAAATACAAATGGCCGTTTGGCCAGACTTTGGTCTCAGGTACGTAGGTCCCTGTGCTGAAGGCAACAGGCAATGCGTGGTCTGCCTAAAGATAAGCTTACTGTAAATATTTGAGTTTGCTCAGTTACAACATAAACTTAGTAAAGTAGGCGTCTCACATATTTGTTTATGGCGGTTTATTTAACGTAGATGGAGAGGGAAAGGCCCAGCAACAGATGTTTATGATCAATGGACACGCCTGAGTGCTCAGGTCTTGCTGTAATGCGGAGACATTAGACCCAATGTATTGGCTGCTCGATCAACAACGCAAAATAAAACGATATGCATCTCTCGGATTCGGTGAGGATCGACCGAAGTGAGTTGTGCTTTTTCACTTTTCCTCACTCCGAGTCGGCGTTAGGTGAGCTTTTTTCTTTTCTTTATTTTTTTACTTGAAACTTTTTTGTTGTTGTTTTTGTTGTTTTTTTTTCTACTCAGAAACCAGCTGGTGGCAATTATCGAGCTGATAGCGTTCATGCTTCGCTCAATTCGACATGATCTTCATAGCCAAACATGTCTTAAGCCGAGTCGGTCAGAGTCAGCCCCGTCTTTGTGAACCCGAGAGCGATTTTGGACTCTTTTTTGTTGTTGTTTTTGTTGTTGTTTTTCTACTCAGAAACCAGCTGGTGGCAATTATCGAGCTGATAGCGTTCATGCTTCGCTCAATTCGACATGATCTTCATAGCCAAACATGTCTTAAAGCCGAGTCGGTCAGAGTCAGCCCCGTCTTTGTGAACTCGAGAGCGATCCTGGACCCTGAAAAGAACAAGCTGGCTGTGTTGGAGGTGTGTTTGGCTGGAGAAAGAGAGGTCGGCACGGGATCGTTGATTAATATTCAACAAATTGGCGGCCGCGTCTCTTGGACATATAACCCATGATACAGGTGTTCAGAGTGCAGCTACTGGTTCAAGGTATGAGAATGAGAGGGGCTGTCACTCAACTTTCTAACACAGACCCATGCATTCTCAGAACACACTAGCAGATCGAAAGAGAAGCAAAGAGTGCATATTACATTTTGAACTCTTGAAAACTAAAAAAAAAACATTAATTCGAGTCCAGTGAAGGCAACCAAGCTTAAGTATGTAAACTTACAGAAAACCTAGACTTACTGCAGACTGCAGACTGCCAAAGCAAAAGAGGCTCAAAATGAGAGCAAGGATTAAGTGGACAGATGAAGTTGTACTAGAAACTAATCATAGATGAACAAGTGTCCTTAATGAGTTGGTTGATATAGACAGTTTTGAAAAGCTACTTATCTGTTTGTTGAAAATTACAGCTTCCCATGTTTGTAGGAAAATGAAGTTGACAAATGTGAATTAATGATGAAAGTAGAAACTGAAATTGCCATTCAAGAAGAAAATGGACCACCTTCTGGAAGTGATGATGCGTCGAATGAATGAAAGGAGCTTATCTGGAATGAAATAAGGAAAACTGTATCAGGCTACTTTTAATGAATTAGTTATTCAATGGGAACCAACATATACTCAAAGTCTAGAAATTGTTTAACTATTTTCATACAGGAAAAGAGCTGAGGAGGATTAGTCTAACCAACTGGAGGCTGTAGTGCGGGCATGAGACAGCAGAGGAGGAATAGCCTGACCAGCTGGAGGCTGTAGTGCAGCCATGAGACAGCAGAGGAGGAATAGTCTCACCAGCTGGAGGCTGTAGTGCAGCCATGAGACAGCAGAGGCTAGGTCAGGTCTCCTCTCCGTTTGGGCAGGTGCCTTTCCTCGAATACTTTTCCTTCCTTGTGGGCAACAAGTCGCCAGGCCCCTGTGGTCAGTGTCAGGGGTGACCCAACCGAAGGACTACCACAGGCTCATAGGGCAAGTCACCAGTCACTGTGGTCAGTGTCAGGGGTGATCCGACCGGAGGACTACCACAGGCTCATAGGGCAAGTCGCCAGTCACTGTGGTCAGTGTCAGGGGTGACCCAACTGGAGGACTACCACAGCTCATGGGGCAAGCCGCCAGGCCCTGTGATCACTGGCAGGGTTGATACAACTGGAGGACTACCACAGGCTGGCTCATATGGCAAGTCGCCGGTCACTGTGGTCAGTGTCAGCCAACCGGAGGACTACCACAGGCTGGCTCATAGTAGCTGCCAGGCCTTGTAGTCAGGCAGGATGATCCGACCGGAGGACTACCACAGGCTCATAGGGCGGCTTTCAAGCAGTCTTTGAAGCGTTTAAATGGCTGACAAGTCATGTCAGATGCAGAGATGCATGACAAATGAGGAACCGCTATCCCTCCCTAGATACTCTCTGTGTACTTTTTGCCGGTGCATGGGTGACAGTACAGAAAGGGGGAAAAGTTTGTCAGCCTTCTGGCAGAGTGGGTTTTGAGAAGCCCACAAAGAACTGTGCACCTGTCTAACACCCTTTCTTTCCTTTTTTTTTGTCTCATCTTCTATACCACTTGACACTGCACCCACGCCACCCATTCTGGCCCATCGTCCACAGCCACAGTCTAGCCGTTTCTGCCATGGTCCCAGCTCGCGCAATCCATTGGGAGCGGTATGTGTCAAGTTGTCATGAGGCAACCCACCAGAGGAGACACTGCCCTAATGCCGAGTCACTTTGGTGGTGCTCAGTGGCGCCTGCTCTGATCCAACACACACAGGACACACCTTCTAAGCCTCCCGCTGACAACAATGATTGTTTAATCGCGGAGTCAGCGTGAGTGAGTACTCCCTCCAGACGTAGGTGTCACCACGTCCGTCCAACAATAGTCCCAATGAAACTGTCAATCCCAGTGACCCCAGCAGAACAAACCAAGGGCGTAAACGTCAAGAGGTAATCAAAACAGATCATCATGAGAGAAGGGCAGGAAGGACCACAACATTTTCAGACATCTTTTTTATGCTGATCAATGAGGATGAGTATGATGACGATGATGCTACGAATTTAGTACAGTGTTAATGCTTTTATGCTGGCAATGAGGCTGCACTTTCATTCGCCCTTTAAGGTTATTCTTGACACGCCTGGGAAGTAGGATCTTCCGACTAGGCTTCAAGCGGTGAATTTTCAAATCGAGGGGATTTAACAATGATACAGTTTGCGCGGAGCAAATTGTACCAGTTGTAATTTCGTTCGTTCTATTTTGCGTACTTGATCCACACAATATGTAACACAGTTACAACTTGCGCGCGTGATGCGCTGAAAATATGAACAATGGTAAGATTTAGCGCGTCCCATGCATTTTAAAAAAAGGACTTAGAAATTTAAACAAAAAAAAAAGTAGTTTAATTCACCGTGTGTGTGTGTGTGTGTGTGTGTGTGTGTGTGTGTGTGTGTGATTGCCGGCGAGCACATTCACATTTGCATTCGCCCCTTATCCTGATGTGACTTGGTCCAGAGGCAATAGGTGAGTGATGATTCCAACAATGAAACTTGGAGATGCCGATGATCTGTTTCGTTTCTTTCCCAGACTAAAACATCGCCGTCATCCGGGGAGGACTATGTGGCATCTCCGGGGAGGTGAGACCTCTGTGTGGACCGACAGCTTCTGTTTGTCTGTCCGTCGGTCTGCCTGCCTGTCTGCTTGCATGCATCTCAGCTGGTCTGCCAGTCTGGCTTAGTAGTGTCTGTGCCGGTGAACCCGTCGACTTGCTTGTCTGTCTCCTTGCCTACGTATAGACTTGCTTGTCTGTCTCCTTGCCTACGTGTCGACTTGCTTGTCTGTCTCCTTGCCTACGTGTCGACTTGCTTGTCTGTCTCCTTGCCTACGTGTCGACTTGCTGTCTCCTTGCCTACGTGTCGACTTGCTTGTCCGTGTCCTTGCCTACGTGTTTACGTGTGTTTGTCTGTCTCCTTGCCTACGTGTTTACGTGTTTGTCTGTCTCCTTGCCTACGTGTTTACGTGTTTGTCTATCTCCTTGCCTACGTGTTTACGTGTTTGTCTGTCTCCTTGCCTACATGTATGCTTCCCTGTCTGCTGGAGTTTTTTTTTGTCCCCTTTTTTGTCAGTTCATGTCATTGTCAAGCTGTGATATCTGTGCTGACCTTCTCTCTCTCTCTCTCTCTCTCTCTCTCTCTCTCTCTCTCTCTCTCTCTCTCTCTCTCTCTCTCTCACAGTAGATAGTTAAATGAAGTGTCCTTGAATAAACTTGTAATGAAATACGCTGGCGAAAAGTGATTTGTGTGCAGTTTCATGAGCTTCTTTTAAAAAAAAAACAAACAATAAAATGTGACATTCATAGCAATAAAACTTGATTTCAGTATTTGAAAGCCTTCATGCAAACGAGCAACTATAATGCAAAAAAAATGCAAATCCCTCTGAGATAAGATGGTGGGTTCATGGGCTGTCAGATCTCTGGACAAGAGATACTAACTGTTTTCAGAACACTGAGAGGTTTTTTTTTAAAGCGAACCCGCCAGCCTACTGGCAGAGTGGTGAAGAAATATTCAAATTCCCTGACTCTGGTCAGCTGGTTGTCTGGTTCCGGGTGTTTTTTCGTTCACAACTG